>JAAWVA010000039.1:6610084-6689139 GCA_015227895.2 Colaptes auratus | reverse complement strand
ATGCACTTTTCTGTGACACGCGATTCCAGGAAAACATTGTTGGGGTAAATCCTAAAGGGAAAAGCCTAGCACCAAATTGCTTGATCCATTTGATCTCCCTTCTGGAGGGAGTGAAAATGAGCCTTTGAATTCTGGCCTACCTCTTTCCTGTCCTGAGATACATGCAGTTAGGTTTTATGCAGAATGCACGTTTCTGTGCACTTTGATTCCAAGCAAACCATTGTTGGGGTAAACCTAAAGGGAAAAGCCTAGCACCAAATTGCTTGATCCATTTGATCTCCCTTCTGGAGGGAGTGAAAATGAGCCTTTGAATTCTGGCCTACCTCTTTCCTGTCCTGAGATACATGCAGTTATGTGTTATGCAGAATGCACGTTTCTGTGACACTGCGATTCCAAGCAAAACATGGTTGGGGTAAATCCTAAAGGGAAAAGCCTAGCACCAAATTGCTTGATCCATTTGATCTCCCTTCTGGAGGGAGTGAAAATGAGCCTTTGATTTCTGGCCTACCTCTTTCCTGTCCTGAGATACATGCAGTTATGTGTTATGCAGAATGCACGTTTCTGTGACACTGCGATTCCAAGCAAAACATTGTTGGGGTAAATCCTAAAGGGAAAAGCCTAGCACCAAATTGCTTGATCCATTTGATCTCCCTTCTGGAGGGAGTGAAATGAGCCTTTGAATTCTGGCCTACCTCTTTCCTGTCCTGAGATACATGCAGTTATGTGTTATGCAGAATGCACGTTTCTGTGACACTGCGATTCCAAGCAAACATTGTTGGGGTAAATCCTAAGGGAAAAGCCTAGCACCAAATTGCTTGATCCATTTGATCTCCCTTCTGGAGGGAGTGAAAATGAGCCTTTGAATTCTGGCCTACCTCTTTCCTGTCCTGAGATACATGCAGTTATGTGTTATGCAGAATGCACGTTTCTGTGACAACCCGCGATTCCAAGCAAAACATTGTTGGGGTAATCCTAAAGGGAAAAGCCTAGCACCAAATTGCTTGATCCATTTGATCTCCCTTCTGGAGGGAGTGAAAATGAGCCTTTGAATTCTGGCCTACCTCTTTCCTGTCCTGAGATACATGCAGTTATGTGTTTGCAGAATGCACGTTTCTGTGACACCTGGATTCCAACAAAACATTGTTGGGGTAAATCCTAAAGGAAAAGCCTAGCACCAAATTGCTTGATCCATTTGATCTCCCTTCTGGAGGGAGTGAAAATGAGCCTTTGAATTCTGGCCTACCTCTTTCCTGTCCTGAGATACATGCAGTTATGTGTTATGCAGAATGCACGTTTCTGTGACACTTCGATTCCAAGCAAAACATTGTTGGGGTAAATCCTAAAGGGAAAAGCCTAGCACCAAATTGCTTGATCCATTTGATCTCCCTTCTGGAGGGAGTGAAAATGAGCCTTTGAATTCTGGCCTACCTCTTTCCTGTCCTGAGATACATGCAGTTATGTGTTATGCAGAATGCACGTTTCTGTGACACTGCGATTCCAAGCAAACATTGTTGGGTAAATCCTAAAGGGAAAAGCCTAGCACCAAATTGCTTGATCCATTTGATCTCCCTTCTGGAGGGAGTGAAAATGAGCTTTGAATTCTGGCCTACCTCTTTCCTGTCCTGAGATACATGCAGTTATGTGTTATGCAGAATGCACTTTCTGTGACTGCGATTCCAAGCAAAACATTGTTGGGGTAAATCCTAAGGGAAAAGCCTAGCACCAAATTGCTTGATCCATTTGATCTCCCTTCTGGAGGGAGTGAAAATGAGCTTTGAATTCTGGCCTACCTCTTTCCTGTCCTGAGATACATGCAGTTATGTGTTATGCAGAATGCACTTTCTGTGACACTGCGATTCAAGCAAAACATTGTTGGGTAAATCCTAAAGGGAAAAGCCTAGCACCAAATTGCTTGATCCATTTGATCTCCCTTCTGGAGGGAGTGAAAATGAGCCTTTGAATTCTGGCCTACCTCTTTCCTGTCCTGAGATACATGCAGTTATGTGTTATGCAGAATGCACTTTCTGTGACACTTCGATTCCAAGCAAACATTGTTGGGGTAAATCCTAAAGGGAAAAGCCTAGCACCAAATTGCTTGATCCATTTGATCTCCCTTCTGGGGAGTGAAAATGAGCCTTTGAATTCTGGCCTACCTCTTTCCTGTCCTGAGATACATGCAGTTATGTGTTATGCAGAATGCACGTTTCTGTGACACTGCGATTCCAAGCAAACATTGTTGGGGTAAATCCTAAGGGAAAAGCCTAGCACCAAATTGCTTGATCCATTTGATTCTCCCTTCTGGAGGAGTGAAAATGAGCCTTTGAATTCTGGCCTACCTCTTTCCTGTCCTGAGATACATGCAGTTATGTGTTATGCAGAATGCACGTTTCTGTGACACTGCGATTCCAAGCAAAACATTGTTGGGGTAAATCCTAAAGGGAAAAGCCTAGCACCAAATTGCTTGATCCATTTGATCTCCCTTCTGGAGGGAGTGAAAATGAGCCTTTGAATTCTGGCCTACCTCTTTCCTGTCCTGAGATACATGCAGTTATGTGTTATGCAGAATGCACGTTTCTGTGACGCCTCGATTCCAGGCAAAACATTGTTGGGGTAAATCCTAAAGGGAAAAGCCTAGCACCAAATTGCTTGATCCATTTGATCTCCCTTCTGGAGGGAGTGAAAATGAGCCTTTGAATTCTGGCCTACCTCTTTCCTGTCCTGAGATACATGCAGTTATGTGTTATGCAGAATGCACGTTTCTGTGACACTGCGATTCCAAGCAAAACATTGTTGGGGTAAATCCTAAAGGAAAGCCTAGCACCAAATTGCTTGATCCATTTGATCTCCCTTCTGGAGGGAGTGAAATGAGCCTTTGAATTCTGGCCTACCTCTTTCCTGTCCTGAGATACATGCAGTTATGTGTTATGCAGATGCACGTTTCTGTGACACTCGATTCCAAGCAAACCATTGTTGGGGTAAATCCTAAAGGGAAAAGCCTAGCACCAATTGCTTGATCCATTTGATCTCCCTTCTGGAGGGAGTGAAAATGAGCCTTTGAATTCTGGCCTACCTCTTTCCTGTCCTGAGATACATGCAGTTATGTGTTATGCAGAATGCACTTTTCTGTGCACACTCGATTCCAAGCAAACATTGTTGGGGTAAATCCTAAAGGGAAAAGCCTAGCACCAAATTGCTTGATCCATTTGATCTCCCTTCTGGAGGAGTGAAAATGAGCCTTTGAATTCTGGCCTACCTCTTTCCTGTCCTGAGATACATGCAGTTATGTGTTATGCAGAATGCACGTTTCTGTGACACTGCGATTCCAAGCAAACATTGTTGGGGTAAATCCTAAAGGGAAAAGCCTAGCACCAAATTGCTTGATCCATTTGATCTCCCTTCTGGAGGGAGTGAAAATGAGCCTTTGAATTCTGGCCTACCTCTTTCCTGTCCTGAGATACATGCAGTTATGTGTTATGCAGAATGCACGTTTCTGTGACACTGCGATTCCAAGCAAACATTGTTGGGGTAAATCCTAAAGGGAAAGCCTAGCACCAAATTGCTTGATCCATTTGATCTCCCTTCTGGAGGGAGTGAAATGAGCCTTTGAATTCTGGCCTACCTCTTTCCTGTCCTGAGATACATGCAGTTATGTGTTATGCAGAATGCACTTTTCTGTGACACCTGCGATTCCAAGCAAAACATTGTTGGGGTAAATCCTAAAGGGAAAAGCCTAGCACCAAATTGCTTGATCCATTTGATCTCCCTTCTGGAGGAGTGAAAATGAGCCTTTGAATTCTGGCCTACCTCTTTCCTGTCCTGAGATACATGCAGTTATGTGTTATGCAGAATGCACTTTCTGTGACACTGCGATTCCAAGCAAAACATTGTTGGGGTAAATCCTAAAGGGAAAAGCCTAGCACCAAATTGCTTGATCCATTTGATCTCCCTTCTGGAGGGAGTGAAAGAGCCTTTGAATTCTGGCCTACCTCTTTCCTGTCCTGAGATACATGCAGTTATGTGTTATGCAGAATGCACTTTCTGTGACCTGCGATTCAAGCAAACCATTGTTGGGGTAAATCCTAAAGGGAAAAGCCTAGCACCAAATTGCTTGATCCATTTGATCTCCCTTCTGGAGGGAGTGAAAATGAGCCTTTGAATTCTGGCCTACCTCTTTCCTGTCCTGAGATACATGCAGTTATGTGTTATGCAGAATGCACGTTCTGTGACACTGCGATTCCAAGCAAAACATTGTTGGGGTAAATCCTAAGGGAAAAGCCTAGCACCAAATTGCTTGATCATTTGATCTCCCTTCTGGAGGGAGTGAAAATGAGCCTTTGAATTCTGGCCTACCTCTTTCCTGTCCTGAGATACATGCAGTTATGTGTTATGCAGAATGCACTTTTCTGTGACAACCAAACAGGGGGTAAATCCTAGGGAAAGCCTAGGACCAATTTGATGATCCATTTGATCTCCCTTGGGGGGGGGGAGAAAAATTGAATTGGGGGGGTGAGGGGGGTGCACTGATTCCAAGCAAAACATTGTTGGGGTAAATCCTAAAGGGAAAAGCCTAGCACCAAATTGCTTGATCCATTTGATCTCCCTTCTGGAGGGAGTGAAAATGAGCCTTTGAATTCTGGCCTACCTCTTTCCTGTCCTGAGATACATGCAGTTATGTGTTATGCAGAATGCACGTTTCTGTGCACTGCGATTCCAAGCAAAACATTGTTGGGTAAATCCTAAAGGAAAAGCCTAGCACCAAATTGCTTGATCCATTTGATCTCCCTTCTGGAGGGAGTGAAAATGAGCCTTTGAATTCTGGCCTACCTCTTTCCTGTCCTGAGATACATGCAGTTATGTGTTATGCAGAATGCACTTTCTGTGACACTCGATTCCAAGCAAACCATTGTTGGGGTATCCTAAAGGGAAAAGCCTAGCACCAATTGCTTGATCCATTTGATCTCCCTTCTGGAGGGAGTGAAAATGAGCCTTTGAATTCTGGCCTACCTCTTTCCTGTCCTGAGATACATGCAGTTATGTGTTATGCAGAATGCACGTTTCTGTGACACTGCGATTCCAAGCAAAACATTGTTGGGGTAAATCCTAAAGGAAAAGCCTAGCACCAAATTGCTTGATCCATTTGATCTCCCTTCTGGAGGGAGTGAAAATGAGCCTTTGAATCTGGCCTACCTCTTTCCTGTCCTGAGATACATGCAGTTATGTGTTATGCAGAATGCACGTTTCTGTGACACTGCGATTCCAAGCAAAACATTGTTGGGGTAAATCCTAAGGGAAAAGCCTAGCACCAAATTGCTTGATCCATTTGATCTCCCTTCTGGAGGGAGTGAAAATGAGCCTTTGAATTCTGGCCTACCTCTTTCCTGTCCTGAGATACATGCAGTTATGTGTTATGCAGAATGCACGTTTCTGTGACACTGCGATTCCAAGCAAAACATTGTTGGGGTAAATCCTAAAGGGAAAAGCCTAGCACCAAATTGCTTGATCCATTTGATCTCCCTTCTGGAGGGAGTGAAATGAGCCTTTGAATTCTGGCCTACCTCTTTCCTGTCCTGAGATACATGCAGTTATGTGTTATGCAGAATGCACGTTTCTGTGACACTCGATTCCAAGCAAAACATTGTTGGGGTAAATCCTAAAGGGAAAGCCTAGCACCAAATTGCTTGATCCATTTGATCTCCCTTCTGGAGGGAGTGAAAATGAGCCTTTGAATTCTGGCCTACCTCTTTCCTGTCCTGAGATACATGCAGTTATGTGTTATGCAGAATGCACGTTTCTGTGACGCTCGATTCCAAGCAAAACATTGTTGGGGTAAATCCTAAAGGGAAAGCCTAGCACCAAATTGCTTGATCCATTTGATCTCCCTTCTGGAGGGAGTGAAAATGAGCCTTTGAATTCTGGCCTACCTCTTTCCTGTCCTGAGATACATGCAGTTATGTGTTATGCAGAATGCACGTTTCTGTGCAACTGCGATTCCAAGCAAAACATTGTTGGGGTAAATCCTAAAGGGAAAAGCCTAGCACCAAATTGCTTGATCCATTTGATCTCCCTTCTGGAGGGAGTGAAAATGAGCCTTTGAATTCTGGCCTACCTCTTTCCTGTCCTGAGATACATGCAGTTATGTGTTATGCAGAATGCACGTTTCTGTGACACTGCGATTCCAAGCAAAACATTGTTGGGGTAAATCCTAAAGGGAAAGCCTAGCACCAAATTGCTTGATCCATTTGATCTCCCTTCTGGAGGGAGTGAAAATGAGCCTTTGAATTCTGGCCTACCTCTTTCCTGTCCTGAGATACATGCAGTTATGTGTTATGCAGAATGCACGTTTCTGTGACACTCGATTCCAAGCAAAACATTGTTGGGGTAAATCCTAAAGGGAAAAGCCTAGCACCAAATTGCTTGATCCATTTGATCTCCCTTCTGGAGGGAGTGAAAATGAGCCTTTGAATTCTGGCCTACCTCTTTCCTGTCCTGAGATACATGCAGTTATGTGTTATGCAGAATGCACGTTTCTGTGACACTGCGATTCCAAGCAAACATTGTTGGGGTAAATCCTAAAGGGAAAAGCCTAGCACCAAATTGCTTGATCCATTTGATCTCCCTTCTGGAGGGAGTGAAAATGAGCCTTTGAATTCTGGCCTACCTCTTTCCTGTCCTGAGATACATGCAGTTATGTGTTATGCAGAATGCACGTTTCTGTGACACTGCGATTCCAAGCAAACATTGTTGGGGTAAATCCTAAAGGGAAAAGCCTAGCACCAAATTGCTTGATCCATTTGATCTCCCTTCTGGAGGGAGTGAAAATGAGCCTTTGAATTCTGGCCTACCTCTTTCCTGTCCTGAGATACATGCAGTTATGTGTTATGCAGAATGCACGTTTCTGACACACTCGATTCCAAGCAAAACATTGTTGGGGTAAATCCTAAAGGAAAAGCCTAGCACCAATTGCTTGATCCATTTGATCTCCCTTCTGGAGGGAGTGAAAATGAGCCTTTGAATTCTGGCCTACCTCTTTCCTGTCCTGAGATACATGCAGTTATGTTTATGCAGAATGCACGTTTCTGTGACACTGCGATTCCAAGCAAACATTGTTGGGGTAAATCCTAAAGGGAAAAGCCTAGCACCAAATTGCTTGATCCATTGATCTCCCTTCTGGAGGGAGTGAAAATGAGCCTTTGAATTCTGGCCTACCTCTTTCCTGTCCTGAGATACATGCAGTTATGTGTTATGCAGAATGCACGTTTCTGTGACACTGCGATTCCAAGCAAACCATTGTTGGGGTAAATCCTAAAGGGAAAAGCCTAGCACCAAATTGCTTGATCCATTTGATCTCCCTTCTGGAGGGAGTGAAAATGAGCCTTTGAATTCTGGCCTACCTCTTTCCTTTCCTGTCCTGAGATACATGCAGTTATGTGTTATGCAGAATGCACGTTTCTGTGACACTTCGATTCCAAGCAAAACATTGTTGGGGTAAATCCTAAAGGGAAAAGCCTAGCACCAAATTGCTTGATCCATTTGATCTCCCTTCTGGAGGGAGTGAAAATGAGCCTTTGAATTCTGGCCTACCTCTTTCCTGTCCTGAGATACATGCAGTTATGTGTTATGCAGAATGCACGTTTCTGTGACACTGCGATTCCAAGCAAAACATTGTTGGGGTAAATCCTAAAGGGAAAAGCCTAGCACCAAATTGCTTGATCCATTTGATCTCCCTTCTGGAGGGAGTGAAATGAGCCTTTGAATTCTGGCCTACCTCTTTCCTGTCCTGAGATACATGCAGTTATGTGTTATGCAGAATGCACGTTTCTGTGACAACTGCGATTCCAGCAAAACATTGTTGGGGTAAATCCTAAAGGGAAAAGCTAGCACCAAATTGCTTGATCCATTTGATCTCCCTTCTGGAGGGAGTGAAAATGAGCCTTTGAATTCTGGCCTACCTCTTTCCTGTCCTGAGATACATGCAGTTATGTGTTATGCAGAATGCACGTTTCTGTGACACTGCGATTCCAAGCAAAACATTGTTGGGGTAAATCCTAAAGGGAAAAGCCTAGCACCAAATTGCTTGATCCATTTGATCTCCCTTCTGGAGGGAGTGAAAATGAGCCTTTGAATTCTGGCCTACCTCTTTCCTGTCCTGAGATACATGCAGTTATGTGTTATGCAGAATGCACGTTTCTGTGACAACTGCGATTCCAAGCAAACATTGTTGGGGTAAATCCTAAAGGGAAAAGCCTAGCACCAAATTGCTTGATCCATTTGATCTCCCTTCTGGAGGGAGTGAAAATGAGCCTTTGAATTCTGGCCTACCTCTTTCCTGTCCTGAGATACATGCAGTTATGTGTTATGCAGAATGCACGTTTCTGTGCACTGCGATTCCAAGCAAAACATTGTTGGGGTAAATCCTAAAGGGAAAGCCTAGCACCAAATTGCTTGATCCATTTGATCTCCCTTCTGGAGGGAGTGAAAATGAGCCTTTGAATTCTGGCCTACCTCTTTCCTGTCCTGAGATACATGCAGTTATGTGTTATGCAGAATGCACTTTCTGTGACACTGCGATTCCAAGCAAAACATTGTTGGGTAAATCCTAAAGGGAAAAGCCTAGCACCAAATTGCTTGATCCATTTGATCTCCCTTCTGGAGGGAGTGAAAATGAGCCTTTGAATTCTGGCCTACCTCTTTCCTGTCCTGAGATACATGCAGTTATGTGTTATGCAGAATGCACGTTTCTGTGACACTTGCGATTCCAAGCAAAACATTGTTGGGTAAATCCTAAAGGGAAAAGCCTAGCACCAAATTGCTTGATCCATTTGATCTCCCTTCTGGAGGGAGTGAAAATGAGCCTTTGAATTCTGGCCTACCTCTTTCCTGTCCTGAGATACATGCAGTTATGTGTTATGCAGAATGCACGTTTCTGTGACACTGCGATTCCAAGCAAACCATGTTGGGGTAAATCCTAAAGGGAAAAGCCTAGCACCAAATTGCTTGATCCATTTGATCTCCCTTCTGGAGGGAGTGAAAATGAGCCTTTGAATTCTGGCCTACCTCTTTCCTGTCCTGAGATACATGCAGTTATGTGTTATGCAGAATGCACGTTTCTGTGACACTGCGATTCCAAGCAAAACATTGTTGGGGTAAATCCTAAAGGGAAAAGCCTAGCACCAAATTGCTTGATCCATTTGATCTCCCTTCTGGAGGGAGTGAAAATGAGCCTTTGAATTCTGGCCTACCTCTTTCCTGTCCTGAGATACATGCAGTTATGTGTTATGCAGAATGCACGTTTCTGTGACACTTCGATTCCAAGCAAAACATTGTTGGGGTAAATCCTAAAGGGAAAAGCCTAGCACCAAATTGCTTGATCCATTTGATCTCCCTTCTGGAGGGAGTGAAAATGAGCCTTTGAATTCTGGCCTACCTCTTTCCTGTCCTGAGATACATGCAGTTATGTGTTATGCAGAATGCACGTTTCTGTGACACTGCGATTCCAAGCAAACATTGTTGGGGTAAATCCTAAAGGGAAAAGCCTAGCACCAAATTGCTTGATCCATTTGATCTCCCTTCTGGAGGGAGTGAAAATGAGCCTTTGAATTCTGGCCTACCTCTTTCCTGTCCTGAGATACATGCAGTTATGTGTTATGCAGAATGCACGTTTCTGTGACACTTGCGATTCCAAGCAAAACATTGTTGGGGTAAATCCTAAAGGGAAAAGCCTAGCACCAAATTGCTTGATCCATTTGATCTCCCTTCTGGAGGGAGTGAAAATGAGCCTTTGAATTCTGGCCTACCTCTTTCCTGTCCTGAGATACATGCAGTTATGTGTTATGCAGAATGCACGTTTCTGTGACCTGCGATTCCAAGCAAAACATTGTTGGGGTAAATCCTAAAGGGAAAAGCCTAGCACCAAATTGCTTGATCCATTTGATCTCCCTTCTGGAGGGAGTGAAAATGAGCCTTTGAATTCTGGCCTACCTCTTTCCTGTCCTGAGATACATGCAGTTATGTGTTATGCAGAATGCACGTTTCTGTGACACTGCGATTCCAAGCAAACATTGTTGGGGTAAATCCTAAAGGGAAAAGCCTAGCACCAAATTGCTTGATCCATTTGATCTCCCTTCTGGAGGGAGTGAAAATGAGCCTTTGAATTCTGGCCTACCTCTTTCCTGTCCTGAGATACATGCAGTTATGTGTTATGCAGAATGCACGTTTCTGTGACACTGCGATTCCAAGCAAAACATTGTTGGGGTAAATCCTAAAGGGAAAAGCCTAGCACCAAATTGCTTGATCCATTTGATCTCCCTTCTGGAGGGAGTGAAAATGAGCCTTTGAATTCTGGCCTACCTCTTTCCTGTCCTGAGATACATGCAGTTATGTTATGCAGAATGCACGTTTCTGTGACACTGCGATTCCAAGCAAAACATTGTTGGGGTAAATCCTAAAGGGAAAAGCCTAGCACCAAATTGCTTGATCCATTTGATCTCCCTTCTGGAGGGAGTGAAAATGAGCCTTTGAATTCTGGCCTACCTCTTTCCTGTCCTGAGATACATGCAGTTATGTGTTATGCAGAATGCACGTTTCTGTGACAAGCGATTCCAAGCAAACATTGTTGGGGTAAATCCTAAAGGGAAAAGCCTAGCACCAAATTGCTTGATCCATTTGATCTCCCTTCTGGAGGGAGTGAAAATGAGCCTTTGAATTCTGGCCTACCTCTTTCCTGTCCTGAGATACATGCAGTTATGTGTTATGCAGAATGCACGTTTCTGTGCAACTGCGATTCCAAGCAAACCATTGTTGGGGTAAATCCTAAAGGGAAAAGCCTAGCACCAAATTGCTTGATCCATTTGATCTCCCTTCTGGAGGGAGTGAAAATGAGCCTTTGAATTCTGGCCTACCTCTTTCCTGTCCTGAGATACATGCAGTTATGTGTTATGCAGAATGCACGTTTCTGTGACACTGCGATTCCAAGCAAACATTGTTGGGGTAAATCCTAAAGGGAAAAGCCTAGCACCAAATTGCTTGATCCATTTGATCTCCCTTCTGGAGGGAGTGAAAATGAGCCTTTGAATTCTGGCCTACCTCTTTCCTGTCCTGAGATACATGCAGTTATGTGTTATGCAGAATGCACGTTTCTGTGACACTTCGATTCCAAGCAAAACATTGTTGGGGTAAATCCTAAAGGGAAAAGCCTAGCACCAAATTGCTTGATCCATTTGATCTCCCTTCTGGAGGGAGTGAAAATGAGCCTTTGAATTCTGGCCTACCTCTTTCCTGTCCTGAGATACATGCAGTTATGTGTTATGCAGAATGCACGTTTCTGTGCAACTTCGATTCCAAGCAAACATTGTTGGGGTAAATCCTAAGGGAAAAGCCTAGCACCAAATTGCTTGATCCATTTGATCTCCCTTCTGGAGGGAGTGAAAATGAGCCTTTGAATTCTGGCCTACCTCTTTCCTGTCCTGAGATACATGCAGTTATGTGTTATGCAGAATGCACGTTTCTGTGACACTGCGATTCCAAGCAAAACATTGTTGGGGTAAATCCTAAAGGGAAAAGCCTAGCACCAAATTGCTTGATCCATTTGATCTCCCTTCTGGAGGGAGTGAAAATGAGCCTTTGAATTCTGGCCTACCTCTTTCCTGTCCTGAGATACATGCAGTTATGTGTTATGCAGAATGCACGTTTCTGTGCAACTGCGATTCCAGCAAACCATTGTTGGGGTAAATCCTAAAGGGAAAAGCCTAGCACCAATTGCTTGATCCATTTGATCTCCCTTCTGGAGGGAGTGAAAATGAGCCTTTGAATTCTGGCCTACCTCTTTCCTGTCCTGAGATACATGCAGTTATGTGTTATGCAGAATGCACGTTTCTGTGACACTGCGATTCCAAGCAAACCATTGTTGGGGTAAATCCTAAAGGGAAAAGCCTAGCACCAAATTGCTTGATCCATTTGATCTCCCTTCTGGAGGGAGTGAAAATGAGCCTTTGAATTCTGGCCTACCTCTTTCCTGTCCTGAGATACATGCAGTTATGTGTTATGCAGAATGCACGTTTCTGTGACACTGCGATTCCAAGCAAAACATGTTGGGGTAAATCCTAAAGGGAAAAGCCTAGCACCAAATTGCTTGATCCATTTGATCTCCCTTCTGGAGGGAGTGAAAATGAGCCTTTGAATTCTGGCCTACCTCTTTCCTGTCCTGAGATACATGCAGTTATGTGTTATGCAGAATGCACGTTTCTGTGACACTGCGATTCCAAGCAAAACATTGTTGGGGTAAATCCTAAAGGGAAAAGCCTAGCACCAAATTGCTTGATCCATTTGATCTCCCTTCTGGAGGGAGTGAAAATGAGCCTTTGAATTCTGGCCTACCTCTTTCCTGTCCTGAGATACATGCAGTTATGTGTTATGCAGAATGCACGTTTCTGTGCACTGCGATTCCAAGCAAAACATTGTTGGGGTAAATCCTAAAGGGAAAGCCTAGCACCAAATTGCTTGATCCATTTGATCTCCCTTCTGGAGGGAGTGAAAATGAGCCTTTGAATTCTGGCCTACCTCTTTCCTGTCCTGAGATACATGCAGTTATGTGTTATGCAGAATGCACGTTTCTGTGACACTTCGATTCCAAGCAAACATTGTTGGGTAAATCCTAAAGGGAAAAGCCTAGCACCAAATTGCTTGATCCATTTGATCTCCCTTCTGGAGGGAGTGAAAATGAGCCTTTGAATTCTGGCCTACCTCTTTCCTGTCCTGAGATACATGCAGTTATGTGTTATGCAGAATGCACTTTCTGTGCAACTGCGATTCCAAGCAAAACATTGTTGGGGTAAATCCTAAAGGGAAAAGCCTAGCACCAAATTGCTTGATCCATTTGATCTCCCTTCTGGAGGGAGTGAAAATGAGCCTTTGAATTCTGGCCTACCTCTTTCCTGTCCTGAGATACATGCAGTTATGTGTTATGCAGAATGCACGTTTCTGTGACACTGCGATTCCAAGCAAAACATTGTTGGGGTAAATCCTAAAGGGAAAAGCCTAGCACCAAATTGCTTGATCCATTTGATCTCCCTTCTGGAGGGAGTGAAAATGAGCCTTTGAATTCTGGCCTACCTCTTTCCTGTCCTGAGATACATGCAGTTATGTGTTATGCAGAATGCACGTTTCTGTGACACTGCGATTCCAAGCAAACATTGTTGGGGTAAATCCTAAAGGGAAAAGCCTAGCACCAAATTGCTTGATCCATTTGATCTCCCTTCTGGAGGGAGTGAAAATGAGCCTTTGAATTCTGGCCTACCTCTTTCCTGTCCTGAGATACATGCAGTTATGTGTTATGCAGAATGCACGTTTCTGTGACACTGCGATTCCAAGCAAAACATTGTTGGGGTAAATCCTAAAGGGAAAAGCCTAGCACCAAATTGCTTGATCCATTTGATCTCCCTTCTGGAGGGAGTGAAAATGAGCCTTTGAATTCTGGCCTACCTCTTTCCTGTCCTGAGATACATGCAGTTATGTGTTATGCAGAATGCACGTTTCTGTGACACTGCGATTCCAAGCAAAACATTGTTGGGGTAAATCCTAAAGGGAAAAGCCTAGCACCAAATTGCTTGATCCATTTGATCTCCCTTCTGGAGGGAGTGAAAATGAGCCTTTGAATTCTGGCCTACCTCTTTCCTGTCCTGAGATACATGCAGTTATGTGTTATGCAGAATGCACGTTTCTGTGACACTGCGATTCCAAGCAAACCATTGTTGGGGTAAATCCTAAAGGGAAAAGCCTAGCACCAAATTGCTTGATCCATTTGATCTCCCTTCTGGAGGGAGTGAAAATGAGCCTTTGAATTCTGGCCTACCTCTTTCCTGTCCTGAGATACATGCAGTTATGTGTTATGCAGAATGCACGTTTCTGTGAACTGCGATTCCAAGCAAAACATTGTTGGGGTAAATCCTAAAGGGAAAAGCCTAGCACCAAATTGCTTGATCCATTTGATCTCCCTTCTGGAGGGAGTGAAAATGAGCCTTTGAATTCTGGCCTACCTCTTTCCTGTCCTGAGATACATGCAGTTATGTGTTATGCAGAATGCACGTTTCTGTGACACTGCGATTCCAAGCAAAATTGTTGGGGTAAATCCTAAAGGAAAAGCCTAGCACCAAATTGCTTGATCCATTTGATCTCCCTTCTGGAGGGAGTGAAAATGAGCCTTTGAATTCTGGCCTACCTCTTTCCTGTCCTGAGATACATGCAGTTATGTGTTATGCAGAATGCACGTTTCTGTGACACTGCGATTCCAAGCAAAACATTGTTGGGGTAAATCCTAAAGGGAAAAGCCTAGCACCAAATTGCTTGATCCATTTGATCTCCCTTCTGGAGGGAGTGAAAATGAGCCTTTGAATTCTGGCCTACCTCTTTCCTGTCCTGAGATACATGCAGTTATGTGTTATGCAGAATGCACGTTTCTGTGACACTGCGATTCCAAGCAAAACATTGTTGGGGTAAATCCTAAAGGGAAAAGCCTAGCACCAAATTGCTTGATCCATTTGATCTCCCTTCTGGAGGGAGTGAAAATGAGCCTTTGAATTCTGGCCTACCTCTTTCCTGTCCTGAGATACATGCAGTTATGTGTTATGCAGAATGCACGTTTCTGTGACACTGCGATTCCAAGCAAAACATTGTTGGGGTAAATCCTAAAGGGAAAAGCCTAGCACCAAATTGCTTGATCCATTTGATCTCCCTTCTGGAGGGAGTGAAAATGAGCCTTTGAATTCTGGCCTACCTCTTTCCTGTCCTGAGATACATGCAGTTATGTGTTATGCAGAATGCACGTTTCTGTGACACTGCGATTCCAAGCAAACATTGTTGGGGTAAATCCTAAAGGGAAAAGCCTAGCACCAAATTGCTTGATCCATTTGATCTCCCTTCTGGAGGGAGTGAAAATGAGCCTTTGAATTCTGGCCTACCTCTTTCCTGTCCTGAGATACATGCAGTTATGTGTTATGCAGAATGCACGTTTCTGTGACACTGCGATTCCAAGCAAAACATTGTTGGGGTAAATCCTAAAGGGAAAAGCCTAGCACCAAATTGCTTGATCCATTTGATCTCCCTTCTGGAGGGAGTGAAAATGAGCCTTTGAATTCTGGCCTACCTCTTTCCTGTCCTGAGATACATGCAGTTATGTGTTATGCAGAATGCACGTTTCTGTGACACTGCGATTCCAAGCAAACATTGTTGGGTAAATCCTAAAGGGAAAAGCCTAGCACCAAATTGCTTGATCCATTTGATCTCCCTTCTGGAGGGAGTGAAAATGAGCCTTTGAATTCTGGCCTACCTCTTTCCTGTCCTGAGATACATGCAGTTATGTGTTATGCAGAATGCACGTTTCTGTGACACTGCGATTCCAAGCAAAACATTGTTGGGGTAAATCCTAAAGGGAAAAGCCTAGCACCAAATTGCTTGATCCATTTGATCTCCCTTCTGGAGGGAGTGAAAATGAGCCTTTGAATTCTGGCCTACCTCTTTCCTGTCCTGAGATACATGCAGTTATGTGTTATGCAGAATGCACGTTTCTGTGAACTGCGATTCCAAGCAAAACATTGTTGGGGTAAATCCTAAAGGGAAAAGCCTAGCACCAAATTGCTTGATCCATTTGATCTCCCTTCTGGAGGGAGTGAAAATGAGCCTTTGAATTCTGGCCTACCTCTTTCCTGTCCTGAGATACATGCAGTTATGTGTTATGCAGAATGCACGTTTCTGTGACACTGCGATTCCAAGCAAACATTGTTGGGGTAAATCCTAAAGGGAAAAGCCTAGCACCAAATTGCTTGATCCATTTGATCTCCCTTCTGGAGGGAGTGAAAATGAGCCTTTGAATTCTGGCCTACCTCTTTCCTGTCCTGAGATACATGCAGTTATGTGTTATGCAGAATGCACGTTTCTGTGACACTGCGATTCCAAGCAAAACATTGTTGGGGTAAATCCTAAAGGGAAAAGCCTAGCACCAAATTGCTTGATCCATTTGATCTCCCTTCTGGAGGGAGTGAAAATGAGCCTTTGAATTCTGGCCTACCTCTTTCCTGTCCTGAGATACATGCAGTTATGTGTTATGCAGAATGCACGTTTCTGTGACACTGCGATTCCAAGCAAAACATTGTTGGGGTAAATCCTAAAGGGAAAAGCCTAGCACCAAATTGCTTGATCCATTTGATCTCCCTTCTGGAGGGAGTGAAAATGAGCCTTTGAATTCTGGCCTACCTCTTTCCTGTCCTGAGATACATGCAGTTATGTGTTATGCAGAATGCACGTTTCTGTGACACTGCGATTCCAAGCAAAACATTGTTGGGGTAAATCCTAAAGGGAAAAGCCTAGCACCAAATTGCTTGATCCATTTGATCTCCCTTCTGGAGGGAGTGAAAATGAGCCTTTGAATTCTGGCCTACCTCTTTCCTGTCCTGAGATACATGCAGTTATGTGTTATGCAGAATGCACGTTTCTGTGACACTGCGATTCCAAGCAAAACATTGTTGGGGTAAATCCTAAAGGGAAAAGCCTAGCACCAAATTGCTTGATCCATTTGATCTCCCTTCTGGAGGGAGTGAAAATGAGCCTTTGAATTCTGGCCTACCTCTTTCCTGTCCTGAGATACATGCAGTTATGTGTTATGCAGAATGCACGTTTCTGTGACACTGCGATTCCAAGCAAAACATTGTTGGGGTAAATCCTAAAGGGAAAAGCCTAGCACCAAATTGCTTGATCCATTTGATCTCCCTTCTGGAGGGAGTGAAAATGAGCCTTTGAATTCTGGCCTACCTCTTTCCTGTCCTGAGATACATGCAGTTATGTGTTATGCAGAATGCACGTTTCTGTGACACTGCGATTCCAAGCAAAACATTGTTGGGGTAAATCCTAAAGGGAAAAGCCTAGCACCAAATTGCTTGATCCATTTGATCTCCCTTCTGGAGGGAGTGAAAATGAGCCTTTGAATTCTGGCCTACCTCTTTCCTGTCCTGAGATACATGCAGTTATGTGTTATGCAGAATGCACGTTTCTGTGACACTGCGATTCCAAGCAAAACATTGTTGGGGTAAATCCTAAAGGGAAAAGCCTAGCACCAAATTGCTTGATCCATTTGATCTCCCTTCTGGAGGGAGTGAAAATGAGCCTTTGAATTCTGGCCTACCTCTTTCCTGTCCTGAGATACATGCAGTTATGTGTTATGCAGAATGCACGTTTCTGTGCACTGCGATTCCAAGCAAAACATTGTTGGGGTAAATCCTAAAGGGAAAAGCCTAGCACCAAATTGCTTGATCCATTTGATCTCCCTTCTGGAGGGAGTGAAAATGAGCCTTTGAATTCTGGCCTACCTCTTTCCTGTCCTGAGATACATGCAGTTATGTGTTATGCAGAATGCACGTTTCTGTGACACTGCGATTCCAAGCAAAACATTGTTGGGGTAAATCCTAAAGGGAAAAGCCTAGCACCAAATTGCTTGATCCATTTGATCTCCCTTCTGGAGGGAGTGAAAATGAGCCTTTGAATTCTGGCCTACCTCTTTCCTGTCCTGAGATACATGCAGTTATGTGTTATGCAGAATGCACGTTTCTGTGACACTGCGATTCCAAGCAAAACATTGTTGGGGTAAATCCTAAAGGGAAAAGCCTAGCACCAAATTGCTTGATCCATTTGATCTCCCTTCTGGAGGGAGTGAAAATGAGCCTTTGAATTCTGGCCTACCTCTTTCCTGTCCTGAGATACATGCAGTTATGTGTTATGCAGAATGCACGTTTCTGTGACACTGCGATTCCAAGCAAAACATTGTTGGGGTAAATCCTAAAGGGAAAAGCCTAGCACCAAATTGCTTGATCCATTTGATCTCCCTTCTGGAGGGAGTGAAAATGAGCCTTTGAATTCTGGCCTACCTCTTTCCTGTCCTGAGATACATGCAGTTATGTGTTATGCAGAATGCACGTTTCTGTGACACTGCGATTCCAAGCAAAACATTGTTGGGGTAAATCCTAAAGGGAAAAGCCTAGCACCAAATTGCTTGATCCATTTGATCTCCCTTCTGGAGGGAGTGAAAATGAGCCTTTGAATTCTGGCCTACCTCTTTCCTGTCCTGAGATACATGCAGTTATGTGTTATGCAGAATGCACGTTTCTGTGACACTGCGATTCCAAGCAAACATTGTTGGGGTAAATCCTAAAGGGAAAAGCCTAGCACCAAATTGCTTGATCCATTTGATCTCCCTTCTGGAGGGAGTGAAAATGAGCCTTTGAATTCTGGCCTACCTCTTTCCTGTCCTGAGATACATGCAGTTATGTGTTATGCAGAATGCACGTTTCTGTGACACTGCGATTCCAAGCAAAATTGTTGGGGTAAATCCTAAAGGGAAAAGCCTAGCACCAAATTGCTTGATCCATTTGATCTCCCTTCTGGAGGGAGTGAAAATGAGCCTTTGAATTCTGGCCTACCTCTTTCCTGTCCTGAGATACATGCAGTTATGTGTTATGCAGAATGCACGTTTCTGTGACACTGCGATTCCAAGCAAACATTGTTGGGGTAAATCCTAAAGGGAAAAGCCTAGCACCAAATTGCTTGATCCATTTGATCTCCCTTCTGGAGGGAGTGAAAATGAGCCTTTGAATTCTGGCCTACCTCTTTCCTGTCCTGAGATACATGCAGTTATGTGTTATGCAGAATGCACGTTTCTGTGACTGCGATTCCAAGCAAAACATTGTTGGGGTAAATCCTAAAGGGAAAAGCCTAGCACCAAATTGCTTGATCCATTTGATCTCCCTTCTGGAGGGAGTGAAAATGAGCCTTTGAATTCTGGCCTACCTCTTTCCTGTCCTGAGATACATGCAGTTATGTGTTATGCAGAATGCACGTTTCTGTGACACTGCGATTCCAAGCAAAACATTGTTGGGGTAAATCCTAAAGGGAAAGCCTAGCACCAAATTGCTTGATCCATTTGATCTCCCTTCTGGAGGGAGTGAAAATGAGCCTTTGAATTCTGGCCTACCTCTTTCCTGTCCTGAGATACATGCAGTTATGTGTTATGCAGAATGCACGTTTCTGTGACACTGCGATTCCAAGCAAAACATTGTTGGGGTAAATCCTAAAGGGAAAAGCCTAGCACCAAATTGCTTGATCCATTTGATCTCCCTTCTGGAGGGAGTGAAAATGAGCCTTTGAATTCTGGCCTACCTCTTTCCTGTCCTGAGATACATGCAGTTATGTGTTATGCAGAATGCACGTTTCTGTGACACTGCGATTCCAAGCAAAACATTGTTGGGGTAAATCCTAAAGGGAAAAGCCTAGCACCAAATTGCTTGATCCATTTGATCTCCCTTCTGGAGGGAGTGAAAATGAGCCTTTGAATTCTGGCCTACCTCTTTCCTGTCCTGAGATACATGCAGTTATGTGTTATGCAGAATGCACGTTTCTGTGACACTGCGATTCCAAGCAAAACATTGTTGGGGTAAATCCTAAAGGGAAAAGCCTAGCACCAAATTGCTTGATCCATTTGATCTCCCTTCTGGAGGGAGTGAAAATGAGCCTTTGAATTCTGGCCTACCTCTTTCCTGTCCTGAGATACATGCAGTTATGTGTTATGCAGAATGCACGTTTCTGTGACACTGCGATTCCAAGCAAAACATTGTTGGGGTAAATCCTAAAGGGAAAAGCCTAGCACCAAATTGCTTGATCCATTTGATCTCCCTTCTGGAGGGAGTGAAAATGAGCCTTTGAATTCTGGCCTACCTCTTTCCTGTCCTGAGATACATGCAGTTATGTGTTATGCAGAATGCACGTTTCTGTGACACTGCGATTCCAAGCAAACATTGTTGGGGTAAATCCTAAAGGGAAAAGCCTAGCACCAAATTGCTTGATCCATTTGATCTCCCTTCTGGAGGGAGTGAAAATGAGCCTTTGAATTCTGGCCTACCTCTTTCCTGTCCTGAGATACATGCAGTTATGTGTTATGCAGAATGCACGTTTCTGTGACACTGCGATTCCAAGCAAAACATTGTTGGGGTAAATCCTAAAGGGAAAAGCCTAGCACCAAATTGCTTGATCCATTTGATCTCCCTTCTGGAGGGAGTGAAAATGAGCCTTTGAATTCTGGCCTACCTCTTTCCTGTCCTGAGATACATGCAGTTATGTGTTATGCAGAATGCACGTTTCTGTGCAACTGCGATTCCAAGCAAACCATTGTTGGGGTAAATCCTAAAGGGAAAAGCCTAGCACCAAATTGCTTGATCCATTTGATCTCCCTTCTGGAGGGAGTGAAAATGAGCCTTTGAATTCTGGCCTACCTCTTTCCTGTCCTGAGATACATGCAGTTATGTGTTATGCAGAATGCACGTTTCTGTGACACTGCGATTCCAAGCAAAACATTGTTGGGGTAAATCCTAAAGGGAAAAGCCTAGCACCAAATTGCTTGATCCATTTGATCTCCCTTCTGGAGGGAGTGAAAATGAGCCTTTGAATTCTGGCCTACCTCTTTCCTGTCCTGAGATACATGCAGTTATGTGTTATGCAGAATGCACGTTTCTGTGACACTGCGATTCCAAGCAAACATTGTTGGGGTAAATCCTAAAGGGAAAAGCCTAGCACCAAATTGCTTGATCCATTTGATCTCCCTTCTGGAGGGAGTGAAAATGAGCCTTTGAATTCTGGCCTACCTCTTTCCTGTCCTGAGATACATGCAGTTATGTGTTATGCAGAATGCACGTTTCTGTGACACTGCGATTCCAAGCAAAACATTGTTGGGGTAAATCCTAAAGGGAAAAGCCTAGCACCAAATTGCTTGATCCATTTGATCTCCCTTCTGGAGGGAGTGAAAATGAGCCTTTGAATTCTGGCCTACCTCTTTCCTGTCCTGAGATACATGCAGTTATGTGTTATGCAGAATGCACGTTTCTGTGACACTGCGATTCCAAGCAAAACATTGTTGGGGTAAATCCTAAAGGGAAAAGCCTAGCACCAAATTGCTTGATCCATTTGATCTCCCTTCTGGAGGGAGTGAAAATGAGCCTTTGAATTCTGGCCTACCTCTTTCCTGTCCTGAGATACATGCAGTTATGTGTTATGCAGAATGCACGTTTCTGTGACACTGCGATTCCAAGCAAACATTGTTGGGGTAAATCCTAAAGGGAAAAGCCTAGCACCAAATTGCTTGATCCATTTGATCTCCCTTCTGGAGGGAGTGAAAATGAGCCTTTGAATTCTGGCCTACCTCTTTCCTGTCCTGAGATACATGCAGTTATGTGTTATGCAGAATGCACGTTTCTGTGACACTGCGATTCCAAGCAAACATTGTTGGGGTAAATCCTAAAGGGAAAAGCCTAGCACCAAATTGCTTGATCCATTTGATCTCCCTTCTGGAGGGAGTGAAAATGAGCCTTTGAATTCTGGCCTACCTCTTTCCTGTCCTGAGATACATGCAGTTATGTGTTATGCAGAATGCACGTTTCTGTGACACTGCGATTCCAAGCAAACATTGTTGGGGTAAATCCTAAAGGGAAAAGCCTAGCACCAAATTGCTTGATCCATTTGATCTCCCTTCTGGAGGGAGTGAAAATGAGCCTTTGAATTCTGGCCTACCTCTTTCCTGTCCTGAGATACATGCAGTTATGTGTTATGCAGAATGCACGTTTCTGTGACACTGCGATTCCAAGCAAAACATTGTTGGGGTAAATCCTAAAGGGAAAAGCCTAGCACCAAATTGCTTGATCCATTTGATCTCCCTTCTGGAGGGAGTGAAAATGAGCCTTTGAATTCTGGCCTACCTCTTTCCTGTCCTGAGATACATGCAGTTATGTGTTATGCAGAATGCACGTTTCTGTGACACTGCGATTCCAAGCAAAACATTGTTGGGGTAAATCCTAAAGGGAAAAGCCTAGCACCAAATTGCTTGATCCATTTGATCTCCCTTCTGGAGGGAGTGAAAATGAGCCTTTGAATTCTGGCCTACCTCTTTCCTGTCCTGAGATACATGCAGTTATGTGTTATGCAGAATGCACGTTTCTGTGACACTGCGATTCCAAGCAAAACATTGTTGGGGTAAATCCTAAAGGGAAAAGCCTAGCACCAAATTGCTTGATCCATTTGATCTCCCTTCTGGAGGGAGTGAAAATGAGCCTTTGAATTCTGGCCTACCTCTTTCCTGTCCTGAGATACATGCAGTTATGTGTTATGCAGAATGCACGTTTCTGTGACACTGCGATTCCAAGCAAAACATTGTTGGGGTAAATCCTAAAGGGAAAAGCCTAGCACCAAATTGCTTGATCCATTTGATCTCCCTTCTGGAGGGAGTGAAAATGAGCCTTTGAATTCTGGCCTACCTCTTTCCTGTCCTGAGATACATGCAGTTATGTGTTATGCAGAATGCACGTTTCTGTGACACTGCGATTCCAAGCAAAACATTGTTGGGGTAAATCCTAAAGGGAAAAGCCTAGCACCAAATTGCTTGATCCATTTGATCTCCCTTCTGGAGGGAGTGAAAATGAGCCTTTGAATTCTGGCCTACCTCTTTCCTGTCCTGAGATACATGCAGTTATGTGTTATGCAGAATGCACGTTTCTGTGACACTGCGATTCCAAGCAAAACATTGTTGGGGTAAATCCTAAAGGGAAAAGCCTAGCACCAAATTGCTTGATCCATTTGATCTCCCTTCTGGAGGGAGTGAAAATGAGCCTTTGAATTCTGGCCTACCTCTTTCCTGTCCTGAGATACATGCAGTTATGTGTTATGCAGAATGCACGTTTCTGTGACACTGCGATTCCAAGCAAAACATTGTTGGGGTAAATCCTAAAGGGAAAAGCCTAGCACCAAATTGCTTGATCCATTTGATCTCCCTTCTGGAGGGAGTGAAAATGAGCCTTTGAATTCTGGCCTACCTCTTTCCTGTCCTGAGATACATGCAGTTATGTGTTATGCAGAATGCACGTTTCTGTGACACTGCGATTCCAAGCAAAACATTGTTGGGGTAAATCCTAAAGGGAAAAGCCTAGCACCAAATTGCTTGATCCATTTGATCTCCCTTCTGGAGGGAGTGAAAATGAGCCTTTGAATTCTGGCCTACCTCTTTCCTGTCCTGAGATACATGCAGTTATGTGTTATGCAGAATGCACGTTTCTGTGACACTGCGATTCCAAGCAAACATTGTTGGGGTAAATCCTAAAGGGAAAAGCCTAGCACCAAATTGCTTGATCCATTTGATCTCCCTTCTGGAGGGAGTGAAAATGAGCCTTTGAATTCTGGCCTACCTCTTTCCTGTCCTGAGATACATGCAGTTATGTGTTATGCAGAATGCACGTTTCTGTGACACTGCGATTCCAAGCAAAACATTGTTGGGGTAAATCCTAAAGGGAAAAGCCTAGCACCAAATTGCTTGATCCATTTGATCTCCCTTCTGGAGGGAGTGAAAATGAGCCTTTGAATTCTGGCCTACCTCTTTCCTGTCCTGAGATACATGCAGTTATGTGTTATGCAGAATGCACGTTTCTGTGACACTGCGATTCCAAGCAAAACATTGTTGGGGTAAATCCTAAAGGGAAAAGCCTAGCACCAAATTGCTTGATCCATTTGATCTCCCTTCTGGAGGGAGTGAAAATGAGCCTTTGAATTCTGGCCTACCTCTTTCCTGTCCTGAGATACATGCAGTTATGTGTTATGCAGAATGCACGTTTCTGTGACACTGCGATTCCAAGCAAACATTGTTGGGGTAAATCCTAAAGGGAAAAGCCTAGCACCAAATTGCTTGATCCATTTGATCTCCCTTCTGGAGGGAGTGAAAATGAGCCTTTGAATTCTGGCCTACCTCTTTCCTGTCCTGAGATACATGCAGTTATGTGTTATGCAGAATGCACGTTTCTGTGACACTGCGATTCCAAGCAAACATTGTTGGGGTAAATCCTAAAGGGAAAAGCCTAGCACCAAATTGCTTGATCCATTTGATCTCCCTTCTGGAGGGAGTGAAAATGAGCCTTTGAATTCTGGCCTACCTCTTTCCTGTCCTGAGATACATGCAGTTATGTGTTATGCAGAATGCACGTTTCTGTGACACTGCGATTCCAAGCAAAACATTGTTGGGGTAAATCCTAAAGGGAAAAGCCTAGCACCAAATTGCTTGATCCATTTGATCTCCCTTCTGGAGGGAGTGAAAATGAGCCTTTGAATTCTGGCCTACCTCTTTCCTGTCCTGAGATACATGCAGTTATGTGTTATGCAGAATGCACGTTTCTGTGACACTGCGATTCCAAGCAAAACATTGTTGGGGTAAATCCTAAAGGGAAAAGCCTAGCACCAAATTGCTTGATCCATTTGATCTCCCTTCTGGAGGGAGTGAAAATGAGCCTTTGAATTCTGGCCTACCTCTTTCCTGTCCTGAGATACATGCAGTTATGTGTTATGCAGAATGCACGTTTCTGTGACACTGCGATTCCAAGCAAAACATTGTTGGGGTAAATCCTAAAGGGAAAAGCCTAGCACCAAATTGCTTGATCCATTTGATCTCCCTTCTGGAGGGAGTGAAAATGAGCCTTTGAATTCTGGCCTACCTCTTTCCTGTCCTGAGATACATGCAGTTATGTGTTATGCAGAATGCACGTTTCTGTGACACTGCGATTCCAAGCAAAACATTGTTGGGGTAAATCCTAAAGGGAAAAGCCTAGCACCAAATTGCTTGATCCATTTGATCTCCCTTCTGGAGGGAGTGAAAATGAGCCTTTGAATTCTGGCCTACCTCTTTCCTGTCCTGAGATACATGCAGTTATGTGTTATGCAGAATGCACGTTTCTGTGACACTGCGATTCCAAGCAAACATTGTTGGGGTAAATCCTAAAGGGAAAAGCCTAGCACCAAATTGCTTGATCCATTTGATCTCCCTTCTGGAGGGAGTGAAAATGAGCCTTTGAATTCTGGCCTACCTCTTTCCTGTCCTGAGATACATGCAGTTATGTGTTATGCAGAATGCACGTTTCTGTGACACTGCGATTCCAAGCAAAACATTGTTGGGGTAAATCCTAAAGGGAAAAGCCTAGCACCAAATTGCTTGATCCATTTGATCTCCCTTCTGGAGGGAGTGAAAATGAGCCTTTGAATTCTGGCCTACCTCTTTCCTGTCCTGAGATACATGCAGTTATGTGTTATGCAGAATGCACGTTTCTGTGACACTGCGATTCCAAGCAAAACATTGTTGGGGTAAATCCTAAAGGGAAAAGCCTAGCACCAAATTGCTTGATCCATTTGATCTCCCTTCTGGAGGGAGTGAAAATGAGCCTTTGAATTCTGGCCTACCTCTTTCCTGTCCTGAGATACATGCAGTTATGTGTTATGCAGAATGCACGTTTCTGTGACACTGCGATTCCAAGCAAACATTGTTGGGGTAAATCCTAAAGGGAAAAGCCTAGCACCAAATTGCTTGATCCATTTGATCTCCCTTCTGGAGGGAGTGAAAATGAGCCTTTGAATTCTGGCCTACCTCTTTCCTGTCCTGAGATACATGCAGTTATGTGTTATGC
Organism: Colaptes auratus; assembly: GCA_015227895.2. NCBI lineage: Eukaryota > Metazoa > Chordata > Aves > Piciformes > Picidae > Colaptes > Colaptes auratus. The sequence continues at coordinate 6,663,625 of JAAWVA010000039.1, read as the reverse complement.
AGAATGCACGTTTCTGTGACACTGATTCCAAGCAAAACATTGTTGGGGTAAATCCTAAAGGGAAAAGCCTAGCACCAAATTGCTTGATCCATTTGATCTCCCTTCTGGAGGGAGTGAAAATGAGCCTTTGAATTCTGGCCTACCTCTTTCCTGTCCTGAGATACATGCAGTTATGTGTTATGCAGAATGCACGTTTCTGTGACACTGCGATTCCAAGCAAAACATTGTTGGGGTAAATCCTAAAGGGAAAAGCCTAGCACCAAATTGCTTGATCCATTTGATCTCCCTTCTGGAGGGAGTGAAAATGAGCCTTTGAATTCTGGCCTACCTCTTTCCTGTCCTGAGATACATGCAGTTATGTGTTATGCAGAATGCACGTTTCTGTGACACTGCGATTCCAAGCAAAACATTGTTGGGGTAAATCCTAAAGGGAAAAGCCTAGCACCAAATTGCTTGATCCATTTGATCTCCCTTCTGGAGGGAGTGAAAATGAGCCTTTGAATTCTGGCCTACCTCTTTCCTGTCCTGAGATACATGCAGTTATGTGTTATGCAGAATGCACGTTTCTGTGACACTGCGATTCCAAGCAAAACATTGTTGGGGTAAATCCTAAAGGGAAAAGCCTAGCACCAAATTGCTTGATCCATTTGATCTCCCTTCTGGAGGGAGTGAAAATGAGCCTTTGAATTCTGGCCTACCTCTTTCCTGTCCTGAGATACATGCAGTTATGTGTTATGCAGAATGCACGTTTCTGTGACACTGCGATTCCAAGCAAAACATTGTTGGGGTAAATCCTAAAGGGAAAAGCCTAGCACCAAATTGCTTGATCCATTTGATCTCCCTTCTGGAGGGAGTGAAAATGAGCCTTTGAATTCTGGCCTACCTCTTTCCTGTCCTGAGATACATGCAGTTATGTGTTATGCAGAATGCACGTTTCTGTGACACTGCGATTCCAAGCAAACATTGTTGGGGTAAATCCTAAAGGGAAAAGCCTAGCACCAAATTGCTTGATCCATTTGATCTCCCTTCTGGAGGGAGTGAAAATGAGCCTTTGAATTCTGGCCTACCTCTTTCCTGTCCTGAGATACATGCAGTTATGTGTTATGCAGAATGCACGTTTCTGTGACACTGCGATTCCAAGCAAAACATTGTTGGGGTAAATCCTAAAGGGAAAAGCCTAGCACCAAATTGCTTGATCCATTTGATCTCCCTTCTGGAGGGAGTGAAAATGAGCCTTTGAATTCTGGCCTACCTCTTTCCTGTCCTGAGATACATGCAGTTATGTGTTATGCAGAATGCACGTTTCTGTGACACTGCGATTCCAAGCAAAACATTGTTGGGGTAAATCCTAAAGGGAAAAGCCTAGCACCAAATTGCTTGATCCATTTGATCTCCCTTCTGGAGGGAGTGAAAATGAGCCTTTGAATTCTGGCCTACCTCTTTCCTGTCCTGAGATACATGCAGTTATGTGTTATGCAGAATGCACGTTTCTGTGACACTGCGATTCCAAGCAAAACATTGTTGGGGTAAATCCTAAAGGGAAAAGCCTAGCACCAAATTGCTTGATCCATTTGATCTCCCTTCTGGAGGGAGTGAAAATGAGCCTTTGAATTCTGGCCTACCTCTTTCCTGTCCTGAGATACATGCAGTTATGTGTTATGCAGAATGCACGTTTCTGTGACACTGCGATTCCAAGCAAAACATTGTTGGGGTAAATCCTAAAGGGAAAAGCCTAGCACCAAATTGCTTGATCCATTTGATCTCCCTTCTGGAGGGAGTGAAAATGAGCCTTTGAATTCTGGCCTACCTCTTTCCTGTCCTGAGATACATGCAGTTATGTGTTATGCAGAATGCACGTTTCTGTGACACTGCGATTCCAAGCAAAACATTGTTGGGGTAAATCCTAAAGGGAAAAGCCTAGCACCAAATTGCTTGATCCATTTGATCTCCCTTCTGGAGGGAGTGAAAATGAGCCTTTGAATTCTGGCCTACCTCTTTCCTGTCCTGAGATACATGCAGTTATGTGTTATGCAGAATGCACGTTTCTGTGACACTGCGATTCCAAGCAAAACATTGTTGGGGTAAATCCTAAAGGGAAAAGCCTAGCACCAAATTGCTTGATCCATTTGATCTCCCTTCTGGAGGGAGTGAAAATGAGCCTTTGAATTCTGGCCTACCTCTTTCCTGTCCTGAGATACATGCAGTTATGTGTTATGCAGAATGCACGTTTCTGTGACACTGCGATTCCAAGCAAAACATTGTTGGGGTAAATCCTAAAGGGAAAAGCCTAGCACCAAATTGCTTGATCCATTTGATCTCCCTTCTGGAGGGAGTGAAAATGAGCCTTTGAATTCTGGCCTACCTCTTTCCTGTCCTGAGATACATGCAGTTATGTGTTATGCAGAATGCACGTTTCTGTGACACTGCGATTCCAAGCAAAACATTGTTGGGGTAAATCCTAAAGGGAAAAGCCTAGCACCAAATTGCTTGATCCATTTGATCTCCCTTCTGGAGGGAGTGAAAATGAGCCTTTGAATTCTGGCCTACCTCTTTCCTGTCCTGAGATACATGCAGTTATGTGTTATGCAGAATGCACGTTTCTGTGACACTGCGATTCCAAGCAAAACATTGTTGGGGTAAATCCTAAAGGGAAAAGCCTAGCACCAAATTGCTTGATCCATTTGATCTCCCTTCTGGAGGGAGTGAAAATGAGCCTTTGAATTCTGGCCTACCTCTTTCCTGTCCTGAGATACATGCAGTTATGTGTTATGCAGAATGCACGTTTCTGTGACACTGCGATTCCAAGCAAAACATTGTTGGGGTAAATCCTAAAGGGAAAAGCCTAGCACCAAATTGCTTGATCCATTTGATCTCCCTTCTGGAGGGAGTGAAAATGAGCCTTTGAATTCTGGCCTACCTCTTTCCTGTCCTGAGATACATGCAGTTATGTGTTATGCAGAATGCACGTTTCTGTGACACTGCGATTCCAAGCAAAACATTGTTGGGGTAAATCCTAAAGGGAAAAGCCTAGCACCAAATTGCTTGATCCATTTGATCTCCCTTCTGGAGGGAGTGAAAATGAGCCTTTGAATTCTGGCCTACCTCTTTCCTGTCCTGAGATACATGCAGTTATGTGTTATGCAGAATGCACGTTTCTGTGACACTGCGATTCCAAGCAAAACATTGTTGGGGTAAATCCTAAAGGGAAAAGCCTAGCACCAAATTGCTTGATCCATTTGATCTCCCTTCTGGAGGGAGTGAAAATGAGCCTTTGAATTCTGGCCTACCTCTTTCCTGTCCTGAGATACATGCAGTTATGTGTTATGCAGAATGCACGTTTCTGTGACACTGCGATTCCAAGCAAAACATTGTTGGGGTAAATCCTAAAGGGAAAAGCCTAGCACCAAATTGCTTGATCCATTTGATCTCCCTTCTGGAGGGAGTGAAAATGAGCCTTTGAATTCTGGCCTACCTCTTTCCTGTCCTGAGATACATGCAGTTATGTGTTATGCAGAATGCACGTTTCTGTGACACTGCGATTCCAAGCAAAACATTGTTGGGGTAAATCCTAAAGGGAAAAGCCTAGCACCAAATTGCTTGATCCATTTGATCTCCCTTCTGGAGGGAGTGAAAATGAGCCTTTGAATTCTGGCCTACCTCTTTCCTGTCCTGAGATACATGCAGTTATGTGTTATGCAGAATGCACGTTTCTGTGCACTGCGATTCCAAGCAAAACATTGTTGGGGTAAATCCTAAAGGGAAAAGCCTAGCACCAAATTGCTTGATCCATTTGATCTCCCTTCTGGAGGGAGTGAAAATGAGCCTTTGAATTCTGGCCTACCTCTTTCCTGTCCTGAGATACATGCAGTTATGTGTTATGCAGAATGCACGTTTCTGTGACACTGCGATTCCAAGCAAAACATTGTTGGGGTAAATCCTAAAGGGAAAAGCCTAGCACCAAATTGCTTGATCCATTTGATCTCCCTTCTGGAGGGAGTGAAAATGAGCCTTTGAATTCTGGCCTACCTCTTTCCTGTCCTGAGATACATGCAGTTATGTGTTATGCAGAATGCACGTTTCTGTGACACTGCGATTCCAAGCAAAACATTGTTGGGGTAAATCCTAAAGGGAAAAGCCTAGCACCAAATTGCTTGATCCATTTGATCTCCCTTCTGGAGGGAGTGAAAATGAGCCTTTGAATTCTGGCCTACCTCTTTCCTGTCCTGAGATACATGCAGTTATGTGTTATGCAGAATGCACGTTTCTGTGACACTGCGATTCCAAGCAAAACATTGTTGGGGTAAATCCTAAAGGGAAAAGCCTAGCACCAAATTGCTTGATCCATTTGATCTCCCTTCTGGAGGGAGTGAAAATGAGCCTTTGAATTCTGGCCTACCTCTTTCCTGTCCTGAGATACATGCAGTTATGTGTTATGCAGAATGCACGTTTCTGTGACACTGCGATTCCAAGCAAAACATTGTTGGGGTAAATCCTAAAGGGAAAAGCCTAGCACCAAATTGCTTGATCCATTTGATCTCCCTTCTGGAGGGAGTGAAAATGAGCCTTTGAATTCTGGCCTACCTCTTTCCTGTCCTGAGATACATGCAGTTATGTGTTATGCAGAATGCACGTTTCTGTGACACTGCGATTCCAAGCAAACATTGTTGGGGTAAATCCTAAAGGGAAAAGCCTAGCACCAAATTGCTTGATCCATTTGATCTCCCTTCTGGAGGGAGTGAAAATGAGCCTTTGAATTCTGGCCTACCTCTTTCCTGTCCTGAGATACATGCAGTTATGTGTTATGCAGAATGCACGTTTCTGTGACACTGCGATTCCAAGCAAAACATTGTTGGGGTAAATCCTAAAGGGAAAAGCCTAGCACCAAATTGCTTGATCCATTTGATCTCCCTTCTGGAGGGAGTGAAAATGAGCCTTTGAATTCTGGCCTACCTCTTTCCTGTCCTGAGATACATGCAGTTATGTGTTATGCAGAATGCACGTTTCTGTGACACTGCGATTCCAAGCAAAACATTGTTGGGGTAAATCCTAAAGGGAAAAGCCTAGCACCAAATTGCTTGATCCATTTGATCTCCCTTCTGGAGGGAGTGAAAATGAGCCTTTGAATTCTGGCCTACCTCTTTCCTGTCCTGAGATACATGCAGTTATGTGTTATGCAGAATGCACGTTTCTGTGACACTGCGATTCCAAGCAAAACATTGTTGGGGTAAATCCTAAAGGGAAAAGCCTAGCACCAAATTGCTTGATCCATTTGATCTCCCTTCTGGAGGGAGTGAAAATGAGCCTTTGAATTCTGGCCTACCTCTTTCCTGTCCTGAGATACATGCAGTTATGTGTTATGCAGAATGCACGTTTCTGTGACACTGCGATTCCAAGCAAAACATTGTTGGGGTAAATCCTAAAGGGAAAAGCCTAGCACCAAATTGCTTGATCCATTTGATCTCCCTTCTGGAGGGAGTGAAAATGAGCCTTTGAATTCTGGCCTACCTCTTTCCTGTCCTGAGATACATGCAGTTATGTGTTATGCAGAATGCACGTTTCTGTGACACTGCGATTCCAAGCAAAACATTGTTGGGGTAAATCCTAAAGGGAAAAGCCTAGCACCAAATTGCTTGATCCATTTGATCTCCCTTCTGGAGGGAGTGAAAATGAGCCTTTGAATTCTGGCCTACCTCTTTCCTGTCCTGAGATACATGCAGTTATGTGTTATGCAGAATGCACGTTTCTGTGACACTGCGATTCCAAGCAAAACATTGTTGGGGTAAATCCTAAAGGGAAAAGCCTAGCACCAAATTGCTTGATCCATTTGATCTCCCTTCTGGAGGGAGTGAAAATGAGCCTTTGAATTCTGGCCTACCTCTTTCCTGTCCTGAGATACATGCAGTTATGTGTTATGCAGAATGCACGTTTCTGTGACACTGCGATTCCAAGCAAAACATTGTTGGGGTAAATCCTAAAGGGAAAAGCCTAGCACCAAATTGCTTGATCCATTTGATCTCCCTTCTGGAGGGAGTGAAAATGAGCCTTTGAATTCTGGCCTACCTCTTTCCTGTCCTGAGATACATGCAGTTATGTGTTATGCAGAATGCACGTTTCTGTGACACTGCGATTCCAAGCAAAACATTGTTGGGGTAAATCCTAAAGGGAAAAGCCTAGCACCAAATTGCTTGATCCATTTGATCTCCCTTCTGGAGGGAGTGAAAATGAGCCTTTGAATTCTGGCCTACCTCTTTCCTGTCCTGAGATACATGCAGTTATGTGTTATGCAGAATGCACGTTTCTGTGACACTGCGATTCCAAGCAAAACATTGTTGGGGTAAATCCTAAAGGGAAAAGCCTAGCACCAAATTGCTTGATCCATTTGATCTCCCTTCTGGAGGGAGTGAAAATGAGCCTTTGAATTCTGGCCTACCTCTTTCCTGTCCTGAGATACATGCAGTTATGTGTTATGCAGAATGCACGTTTCTGTGACACTGCGATTCCAAGCAAAACATTGTTGGGGTAAATCCTAAAGGGAAAAGCCTAGCACCAAATTGCTTGATCCATTTGATCTCCCTTCTGGAGGGAGTGAAAATGAGCCTTTGAATTCTGGCCTACCTCTTTCCTGTCCTGAGATACATGCAGTTATGTGTTATGCAGAATGCACGTTTCTGTGACACTGCGATTCCAAGCAAAACATTGTTGGGGTAAATCCTAAAGGGAAAAGCCTAGCACCAAATTGCTTGATCCATTTGATCTCCCTTCTGGAGGGAGTGAAAATGAGCCTTTGAATTCTGGCCTACCTCTTTCCTGTCCTGAGATACATGCAGTTATGTGTTATGCAGAATGCACGTTTCTGTGACACTGCGATTCCAAGCAAAACATTGTTGGGGTAAATCCTAAAGGGAAAAGCCTAGCACCAAATTGCTTGATCCATTTGATCTCCCTTCTGGAGGGAGTGAAAATGAGCCTTTGAATTCTGGCCTACCTCTTTCCTGTCCTGAGATACATGCAGTTATGTGTTATGCAGAATGCACGTTTCTGTGACACTGCGATTCCAAGCAAAACATTGTTGGGGTAAATCCTAAAGGGAAAAGCCTAGCACCAAATTGCTTGATCCATTTGATCTCCCTTCTGGAGGGAGTGAAAATGAGCCTTTGAATTCTGGCCTACCTCTTTCCTGTCCTGAGATACATGCAGTTATGTGTTATGCAGAATGCACGTTTCTGTGACACTGCGATTCCAAGCAAAACATTGTTGGGGTAAATCCTAAAGGGAAAAGCCTAGCACCAAATTGCTTGATCCATTTGATCTCCCTTCTGGAGGGAGTGAAAATGAGCCTTTGAATTCTGGCCTACCTCTTTCCTGTCCTGAGATACATGCAGTTATGTGTTATGCAGAATGCACGTTTCTGTGACACTGCGATTCCAAGCAAAACATTGTTGGGGTAAATCCTAAAGGGAAAAGCCTAGCACCAAATTGCTTGATCCATTTGATCTCCCTTCTGGAGGGAGTGAAAATGAGCCTTTGAATTCTGGCCTACCTCTTTCCTGTCCTGAGATACATGCAGTTATGTGTTATGCAGAATGCACGTTTCTGTGACACTGCGATTCCAAGCAAAACATTGTTGGGGTAAATCCTAAAGGGAAAAGCCTAGCACCAAATTGCTTGATCCATTTGATCTCCCTTCTGGAGGGAGTGAAAATGAGCCTTTGAATTCTGGCCTACCTCTTTCCTGTCCTGAGATACATGCAGTTATGTGTTATGCAGAATGCACGTTTCTGTGACACTGCGATTCCAAGCAAACATTGTTGGGGTAAATCCTAAAGGGAAAAGCCTAGCACCAAATTGCTTGATCCATTTGATCTCCCTTCTGGAGGGAGTGAAAATGAGCCTTTGAATTCTGGCCTACCTCTTTCCTGTCCTGAGATACATGCAGTTATGTGTTATGCAGAATGCACGTTTCTGTGACACTGCGATTCCAAGCAAAACATTGTTGGGGTAAATCCTAAAGGGAAAAGCCTAGCACCAAATTGCTTGATCCATTTGATCTCCCTTCTGGAGGGAGTGAAAATGAGCCTTTGAATTCTGGCCTACCTCTTTCCTGTCCTGAGATACATGCAGTTATGTGTTATGCAGAATGCACGTTTCTGTGACACTGCGATTCCAAGCAAAACATTGTTGGGGTAAATCCTAAAGGGAAAAGCCTAGCACCAAATTGCTTGATCCATTTGATCTCCCTTCTGGAGGGAGTGAAAATGAGCCTTTGAATTCTGGCCTACCTCTTTCCTGTCCTGAGATACATGCAGTTATGTGTTATGCAGAATGCACGTTTCTGTGACACTGCGATTCCAAGCAAAACATTGTTGGGGTAAATCCTAAAGGGAAAAGCCTAGCACCAAATTGCTTGATCCATTTGATCTCCCTTCTGGAGGGAGTGAAAATGAGCCTTTGAATTCTGGCCTACCTCTTTCCTGTCCTGAGATACATGCAGTTATGTGTTATGCAGAATGCACGTTTCTGTGACACTGCGATTCCAAGCAAAACATTGTTGGGGTAAATCCTAAAGGGAAAAGCCTAGCACCAAATTGCTTGATCCATTTGATCTCCCTTCTGGAGGGAGTGAAAATGAGCCTTTGAATTCTGGCCTACCTCTTTCCTGTCCTGAGATACATGCAGTTATGTGTTATGCAGAATGCACGTTTCTGTGACACTGCGATTCCAAGCAAAACATTGTTGGGGTAAATCCTAAAGGGAAAAGCCTAGCACCAAATTGCTTGATCCATTTGATCTCCCTTCTGGAGGGAGTGAAAATGAGCCTTTGAATTCTGGCCTACCTCTTTCCTGTCCTGAGATACATGCAGTTATGTGTTATGCAGAATGCACGTTTCTGTGACACTGCGATTCCAAGCAAAACATTGTTGGGGTAAATCCTAAAGGGAAAAGCCTAGCACCAAATTGCTTGATCCATTTGATCTCCCTTCTGGAGGGAGTGAAAATGAGCCTTTGAATTCTGGCCTACCTCTTTCCTGTCCTGAGATACATGCAGTTATGTGTTATGCAGAATGCACGTTTCTGTGACACTGCGATTCCAAGCAAAACATTGTTGGGGTAAATCCTAAAGGGAAAAGCCTAGCACCAAATTGCTTGATCCATTTGATCTCCCTTCTGGAGGGAGTGAAAATGAGCCTTTGAATTCTGGCCTACCTCTTTCCTGTCCTGAGATACATGCAGTTATGTGTTATGCAGAATGCACGTTTCTGTGACACTGCGATTCCAAGCAAAACATTGTTGGGGTAAATCCTAAAGGGAAAAGCCTAGCACCAAATTGCTTGATCCATTTGATCTCCCTTCTGGAGGGAGTGAAAATGAGCCTTTGAATTCTGGCCTACCTCTTTCCTGTCCTGAGATACATGCAGTTATGTGTTATGCAGAATGCACGTTTCTGTGACACTGCGATTCCAAGCAAACATTGTTGGGGTAAATCCTAAAGGGAAAAGCCTAGCACCAAATTGCTTGATCCATTTGATCTCCCTTCTGGAGGGAGTGAAAATGAGCCTTTGAATTCTGGCCTACCTCTTTCCTGTCCTGAGATACATGCAGTTATGTGTTATGCAGAATGCACGTTTCTGTGACACTGCGATTCCAAGCAAAACATTGTTGGGGTAAATCCTAAAGGGAAAAGCCTAGCACCAAATTGCTTGATCCATTTGATCTCCCTTCTGGAGGGAGTGAAAATGAGCCTTTGAATTCTGGCCTACCTCTTTCCTGTCCTGAGATACATGCAGTTATGTGTTATGCAGAATGCACGTTTCTGTGACACTGCGATTCCAAGCAAAACATTGTTGGGGTAAATCCTAAAGGGAAAAGCCTAGCACCAAATTGCTTGATCCATTTGATCTCCCTTCTGGAGGGAGTGAAAATGAGCCTTTGAATTCTGGCCTACCTCTTTCCTGTCCTGAGATACATGCAGTTATGTGTTATGCAGAATGCACGTTTCTGTGACACTGCGATTCCAAGCAAAACATTGTTGGGGTAAATCCTAAAGGGAAAAGCCTAGCACCAAATTGCTTGATCCATTTGATCTCCCTTCTGGAGGGAGTGAAAATGAGCCTTTGAATTCTGGCCTACCTCTTTCCTGTCCTGAGATACATGCAGTTATGTGTTATGCAGAATGCACGTTTCTGTGACACTGCGATTCCAAGCAAAACATTGTTGGGGTAAATCCTAAAGGGAAAAGCCTAGCACCAAATTGCTTGATCCATTTGATCTCCCTTCTGGAGGGAGTGAAAATGAGCCTTTGAATTCTGGCCTACCTCTTTCCTGTCCTGAGATACATGCAGTTATGTGTTATGCAGAATGCACGTTTCTGTGACACTGCGATTCCAAGCAAAACATTGTTGGGGTAAATCCTAAAGGGAAAAGCCTAGCACCAAATTGCTTGATCCATTTGATCTCCCTTCTGGAGGGAGTGAAAATGAGCCTTTGAATTCTGGCCTACCTCTTTCCTGTCCTGAGATACATGCAGTTATGTGTTATGCAGAATGCACGTTTCTGTGACACTGCGATTCCAAGCAAACATTGTTGGGGTAAATCCTAAAGGGAAAAGCCTAGCACCAAATTGCTTGATCCATTTGATCTCCCTTCTGGAGGGAGTGAAAATGAGCCTTTGAATTCTGGCCTACCTCTTTCCTGTCCTGAGATACATGCAGTTATGTGTTATGCAGAATGCACGTTTCTGTGACACTGCGATTCCAAGCAAAACATTGTTGGGGTAAATCCTAAAGGGAAAAGCCTAGCACCAAATTGCTTGATCCATTTGATCTCCCTTCTGGAGGGAGTGAAAATGAGCCTTTGAATTCTGGCCTACCTCTTTCCTGTCCTGAGATACATGCAGTTATGTGTTATGCAGAATGCACGTTTCTGTGACACTGCGATTCCAAGCAAAACATTGTTGGGGTAAATCCTAAAGGGAAAAGCCTAGCACCAAATTGCTTGATCCATTTGATCTCCCTTCTGGAGGGAGTGAAAATGAGCCTTTGAATTCTGGCCTACCTCTTTCCTGTCCTGAGATACATGCAGTTATGTGTTATGCAGAATGCACGTTTCTGTGACACTGCGATTCCAAGCAAAACATTGTTGGGGTAAATCCTAAAGGGAAAAGCCTAGCACCAAATTGCTTGATCCATTTGATCTCCCTTCTGGAGGGAGTGAAAATGAGCCTTTGAATTCTGGCCTACCTCTTTCCTGTCCTGAGATACATGCAGTTATGTGTTATGCAGAATGCACGTTTCTGTGACACTGCGATTCCAAGCAAAACATTGTTGGGGTAAATCCTAAAGGGAAAAGCCTAGCACCAAATTGCTTGATCCATTTGATCTCCCTTCTGGAGGGAGTGAAAATGAGCCTTTGAATTCTGGCCTACCTCTTTCCTGTCCTGAGATACATGCAGTTATGTGTTATGCAGAATGCACGTTTCTGTGACACTGCGATTCCAAGCAAAACATTGTTGGGGTAAATCCTAAAGGGAAAAGCCTAGCACCAAATTGCTTGATCCATTTGATCTCCCTTCTGGAGGGAGTGAAAATGAGCCTTTGAATTCTGGCCTACCTCTTTCCTGTCCTGAGATACATGCAGTTATGTGTTATGCAGAATGCACGTTTCTGTGACACTGCGATTCCAAGCAAAACATTGTTGGGGTAAATCCTAAAGGGAAAAGCCTAGCACCAAATTGCTTGATCCATTTGATCTCCCTTCTGGAGGGAGTGAAAATGAGCCTTTGAATTCTGGCCTACCTCTTTCCTGTCCTGAGATACATGCAGTTATGTGTTATGCAGAATGCACGTTTCTGTGACACTGCGATTCCAAGCAAAACATTGTTGGGGTAAATCCTAAAGGGAAAAGCCTAGCACCAAATTGCTTGATCCATTTGATCTCCCTTCTGGAGGGAGTGAAAATGAGCCTTTGAATTCTGGCCTACCTCTTTCCTGTCCTGAGATACATGCAGTTATGTGTTATGCAGAATGCACGTTTCTGTGACACTGCGATTCCAAGCAAAACATTGTTGGGGTAAATCCTAAAGGGAAAAGCCTAGCACCAAATTGCTTGATCCATTTGATCTCCCTTCTGGAGGGAGTGAAAATGAGCCTTTGAATTCTGGCCTACCTCTTTCCTGTCCTGAGATACATGCAGTTATGTGTTATGCAGAATGCACGTTTCTGTGACACTGCGATTCCAAGCAAAACATTGTTGGGGTAAATCCTAAAGGGAAAAGCCTAGCACCAAATTGCTTGATCCATTTGATCTCCCTTCTGGAGGGAGTGAAAATGAGCCTTTGAATTCTGGCCTACCTCTTTCCTGTCCTGAGATACATGCAGTTATGTGTTATGCAGAATGCACGTTTCTGTGACACTGCGATTCCAAGCAAAACATTGTTGGGGTAAATCCTAAAGGGAAAAGCCTAGCACCAAATTGCTTGATCCATTTGATCTCCCTTCTGGAGGGAGTGAAAATGAGCCTTTGAATTCTGGCCTACCTCTTTCCTGTCCTGAGATACATGCAGTTATGTGTTATGCAGAATGCACGTTTCTGTGACACTGCGATTCCAAGCAAAACATTGTTGGGGTAAATCCTAAAGGGAAAAGCCTAGCACCAAATTGCTTGATCCATTTGATCTCCCTTCTGGAGGGAGTGAAAATGAGCCTTTGAATTCTGGCCTACCTCTTTCCTGTCCTGAGATACATGCAGTTATGTGTTATGCAGAATGCACGTTTCTGTGACACTGCGATTCCAAGCAAAACATTGTTGGGGTAAATCCTAAAGGGAAAAGCCTAGCACCAAATTGCTTGATCCATTTGATCTCCCTTCTGGAGGGAGTGAAAATGAGCCTTTGAATTCTGGCCTACCTCTTTCCTGTCCTGAGATACATGCAGTTATGTGTTATGCAGAATGCACGTTTCTGTGACACTGCGATTCCAAGCAAAACATTGTTGGGGTAAATCCTAAAGGGAAAAGCCTAGCACCAAATTGCTTGATCCATTTGATCTCCCTTCTGGAGGGAGTGAAAATGAGCCTTTGAATTCTGGCCTACCTCTTTCCTGTCCTGAGATACATGCAGTTATGTGTTATGCAGAATGCACGTTTCTGTGCACTGCGATTCCAAGCAAAACATTGTTGGGGTAAATCCTAAAGGGAAAAGCCTAGCACCAAATTGCTTGATCCATTTGATCTCCCTTCTGGAGGGAGTGAAAATGAGCCTTTGAATTCTGGCCTACCTCTTTCCTGTCCTGAGATACATGCAGTTATGTGTTATGCAGAATGCACGTTTCTGTGACACTGCGATTCCAAGCAAAACATTGTTGGGGTAAATCCTAAAGGGAAAAGCCTAGCACCAAATTGCTTGATCCATTTGATCTCCCTTCTGGAGGGAGTGAAAATGAGCCTTTGAATTCTGGCCTACCTCTTTCCTGTCCTGAGATACATGCAGTTATGTGTTATGCAGAATGCACGTTTCTGTGACACTGCGATTCCAAGCAAAACATTGTTGGGGTAAATCCTAAAGGGAAAAGCCTAGCACCAAATTGCTTGATCCATTTGATCTCCCTTCTGGAGGGAGTGAAAATGAGCCTTTGAATTCTGGCCTACCTCTTTCCTGTCCTGAGATACATGCAGTTATGTGTTATGCAGAATGCACGTTTCTGTGACACTGCGATTCCAAGCAAAACATTGTTGGGGTAAATCCTAAAGGGAAAAGCCTAGCACCAAATTGCTTGATCCATTTGATCTCCCTTCTGGAGGGAGTGAAAATGAGCCTTTGAATTCTGGCCTACCTCTTTCCTGTCCTGAGATACATGCAGTTATGTGTTATGCAGAATGCACGTTTCTGTGACACTGCGATTCCAAGCAAAACATTGTTGGGGTAAATCCTAAAGGGAAAAGCCTAGCACCAAATTGCTTGATCCATTTGATCTCCCTTCTGGAGGGAGTGAAAATGAGCCTTTGAATTCTGGCCTACCTCTTTCCTGTCCTGAGATACATGCAGTTATGTGTTATGCAGAATGCACGTTTCTGTGACACTGCGATTCCAAGCAAAACATTGTTGGGGTAAATCCTAAAGGGAAAAGCCTAGCACCAAATTGCTTGATCCATTTGATCTCCCTTCTGGAGGGAGTGAAAATGAGCCTTTGAATTCTGGCCTACCTCTTTCCTGTCCTGAGATACATGCAGTTATGTGTTATGCAGAATGCACGTTTCTGTGACACTGCGATTCCAAGCAAAACATTGTTGGGGTAAATCCTAAAGGGAAAAGCCTAGCACCAAATTGCTTGATCCATTTGATCTCCCTTCTGGAGGGAGTGAAAATGAGCCTTTGAATTCTGGCCTACCTCTTTCCTGTCCTGAGATACATGCAGTTATGTGTTATGCAGAATGCACGTTTCTGTGACACTGCGATTCCAAGCAAAACATTGTTGGGGTAAATCCTAAAGGGAAAAGCCTAGCACCAAATTGCTTGATCCATTTGATCTCCCTTCTGGAGGGAGTGAAAATGAGCCTTTGAATTCTGGCCTACCTCTTTCCTGTCCTGAGATACATGCAGTTATGTGTTATGCAGAATGCACGTTTCTGTGACACTGCGATTCCAAGCAAAACATTGTTGGGGTAAATCCTAAAGGGAAAAGCCTAGCACCAAATTGCTTGATCCATTTGATCTCCCTTCTGGAGGGAGTGAAAATGAGCCTTTGAATTCTGGCCTACCTCTTTCCTGTCCTGAGATACATGCAGTTATGTGTTATGCAGAATGCACGTTTCTGTGACACTGCGATTCCAAGCAAAACATTGTTGGGGTAAATCCTAAAGGGAAAAGCCTAGCACCAAATTGCTTGATCCATTTGATCTCCCTTCTGGAGGGAGTGAAAATGAGCCTTTGAATTCTGGCCTACCTCTTTCCTGTCCTGAGATACATGCAGTTATGTGTTATGCAGAATGCACGTTTCTGTGACACTGCGATTCCAAGCAAAACATTGTTGGGGTAAATCCTAAAGGGAAAAGCCTAGCACCAAATTGCTTGATCCATTTGATCTCCCTTCTGGAGGGAGTGAAAATGAGCCTTTGAATTCTGGCCTACCTCTTTCCTGTCCTGAGATACATGCAGTTATGTGTTATGCAGAATGCACGTTTCTGTGACACTGCGATTCCAAGCAAAACATTGTTGGGGTAAATCCTAAAGGGAAAAGCCTAGCACCAAATTGCTTGATCCATTTGATCTCCCTTCTGGAGGGAGTGAAAATGAGCCTTTGAATTCTGGCCTACCTCTTTCCTGTCCTGAGATACATGCAGTTATGTGTTATGCAGAATGCACGTTTCTGTGACACTGCGATTCCAAGCAAAACATTGTTGGGGTAAATCCTAAAGGGAAAAGCCTAGCACCAAATTGCTTGATCCATTTGATCTCCCTTCTGGAGGGAGTGAAAATGAGCCTTTGAATTCTGGCCTACCTCTTTCCTGTCCTGAGATACATGCAGTTATGTGTTATGCAGAATGCACGTTTCTGTGACACTGCGATTCCAAGCAAAACATTGTTGGGGTAAATCCTAAAGGGAAAAGCCTAGCACCAAATTGCTTGATCCATTTGATCTCCCTTCTGGAGGGAGTGAAAATGAGCCTTTGAATTCTGGCCTACCTCTTTCCTGTCCTGAGATACATGCAGTTATGTGTTATGCAGAATGCACGTTTCTGTGACACTGCGATTCCAAGCAAAACATTGTTGGGGTAAATCCTAAAGGGAAAAGCCTAGCACCAAATTGCTTGATCCATTTGATCTCCCTTCTGGAGGGAGTGAAAATGAGCCTTTGAATTCTGGCCTACCTCTTTCCTGTCCTGAGATACATGCAGTTATGTGTTATGCAGAATGCACGTTTCTGTGACACTGCGATTCCAAGCAAAACATTGTTGGGGTAAATCCTAAAGGGAAAAGCCTAGCACCAAATTGCTTGATCCATTTGATCTCCCTTCTGGAGGGAGTGAAAATGAGCCTTTGAATTCTGGCCTACCTCTTTCCTGTCCTGAGATACATGCAGTTATGTGTTATGCAGAATGCACGTTTCTGTGACACTGCGATTCCAAGCAAAACATTGTTGGGGTAAATCCTAAAGGGAAAAGCCTAGCACCAAATTGCTTGATCCATTTGATCTCCCTTCTGGAGGGAGTGAAAATGAGCCTTTGAATTCTGGCCTACCTCTTTCCTGTCCTGAGATACATGCAGTTATGTGTTATGCAGAATGCACGTTTCTGTGACACTGCGATTCCAAGCAAAACATTGTTGGGGTAAATCCTAAAGGGAAAAGCCTAGCACCAAATTGCTTGATCCATTTGATCTCCCTTCTGGAGGGAGTGAAAATGAGCCTTTGAATTCTGGCCTACCTCTTTCCTGTCCTGAGATACATGCAGTTATGTGTTATGCAGAATGCACGTTTCTGTGACACTGCGATTCCAAGCAAAACATTGTTGGGGTAAATCCTAAAGGGAAAAGCCTAGCACCAAATTGCTTGATCCATTTGATCTCCCTTCTGGAGGGAGTGAAAATGAGCCTTTGAATTCTGGCCTACCTCTTTCCTGTCCTGAGATACATGCAGTTATGTGTTATGCAGAATGCACGTTTCTGTGACACTGCGATTCCAAGCAAAACATTGTTGGGGTAAATCCTAAAGGGAAAAGCCTAGCACCAAATTGCTTGATCCATTTGATCTCCCTTCTGGAGGGAGTGAAAATGAGCCTTTGAATTCTGGCCTACCTCTTTCCTGTCCTGAGATACATGCAGTTATGTGTTATGCAGAATGCACGTTTCTGTGACACTGCGATTCCAAGCAAAACATTGTTGGGGTAAATCCTAAAGGGAAAAGCCTAGCACCAAATTGCTTGATCCATTTGATCTCCCTTCTGGAGGGAGTGAAAATGAGCCTTTGAATTCTGGCCTACCTCTTTCCTGTCCTGAGATACATGCAGTTATGTGTTATGCAGAATGCACGTTTCTGTGACACTGCGATTCCAAGCAAAACATTGTTGGGGTAAATCCTAAAGGGAAAAGCCTAGCACCAAATTGCTTGATCCATTTGATCTCCCTTCTGGAGGGAGTGAAAATGAGCCTTTGAATTCTGGCCTACCTCTTTCCTGTCCTGAGATACATGCAGTTATGTGTTATGCAGAATGCACGTTTCTGTGACACTGCGATTCCAAGCAAAACATTGTTGGGGTAAATCCTAAAGGGAAAAGCCTAGCACCAAATTGCTTGATCCATTTGATCTCCCTTCTGGAGGGAGTGAAAATGAGCCTTTGAATTCTGGCCTACCTCTTTCCTGTCCTGAGATACATGCAGTTATGTGTTATGCAGAATGCACGTTTCTGTGACACTGCGATTCCAAGCAAAACATTGTTGGGGTAAATCCTAAAGGGAAAAGCCTAGCACCAAATTGCTTGATCCATTTGATCTCCCTTCTGGAGGGAGTGAAAATGAGCCTTTGAATTCTGGCCTACCTCTTTCCTGTCCTGAGATACATGCAGTTATGTGTTATGCAGAATGCACGTTTCTGTGACACTGCGATTCCAAGCAAAACATTGTTGGGGTAAATCCTAAAGGGAAAAGCCTAGCACCAAATTGCTTGATCCATTTGATCTCCCTTCTGGAGGGAGTGAAAATGAGCCTTTGAATTCTGGCCTACCTCTTTCCTGTCCTGAGATACATGCAGTTATGTGTTATGCAGAATGCACGTTTCTGTGACACTGCGATTCCAAGCAAAACATTGTTGGGGTAAATCCTAAAGGGAAAAGCCTAGCACCAAATTGCTTGATCCATTTGATCTCCCTTCTGGAGGGAGTGAAAATGAGCCTTTGAATTCTGGCCTACCTCTTTCCTGTCCTGAGATACATGCAGTTATGTGTTATGCAGAATGCACGTTTCTGTGACACTGCGATTCCAAGCAAAACATTGTTGGGGTAAATCCTAAAGGGAAAAGCCTAGCACCAAATTGCTTGATCCATTTGATCTCCCTTCTGGAGGGAGTGAAAATGAGCCTTTGAATTCTGGCCTACCTCTTTCCTGTCCTGAGATACATGCAGTTATGTGTTATGCAGAATGCACGTTTCTGTGACACTGCGATTCCAAGCAAAACATTGTTGGGGTAAATCCTAAAGGGAAAAGCCTAGCACCAAATTGCTTGATCCATTTGATCTCCCTTCTGGAGGGAGTGAAAATGAGCCTTTGAATTCTGGCCTACCTCTTTCCTGTCCTGAGATACATGCAGTTATGTGTTATGCAGAATGCACGTTTCTGTGACACTGCGATTCCAAGCAAAACATTGTTGGGGTAAATCCTAAAGGGAAAAGCCTAGCACCAAATTGCTTGATCCATTTGATCTCCCTTCTGGAGGGAGTGAAAATGAGCCTTTGAATTCTGGCCTACCTCTTTCCTGTCCTGAGATACATGCAGTTATGTGTTATGCAGAATGCACGTTTCTGTGACACTGCGATTCCAAGCAAAACATTGTTGGGGTAAATCCTAAAGGGAAAAGCCTAGCACCAAATTGCTTGATCCATTTGATCTCCCTTCTGGAGGGAGTGAAAATGAGCCTTTGAATTCTGGCCTACCTCTTTCCTGTCCTGAGATACATGCAGTTATGTGTTATGCAGAATGCACGTTTCTGTGACACTGCGATTCCAAGCAAAACATTGTTGGGGTAAATCCTAAAGGGAAAAGCCTAGCACCAAATTGCTTGATCCATTTGATCTCCCTTCTGGAGGGAGTGAAAATGAGCCTTTGAATTCTGGCCTACCTCTTTCCTGTCCTGAGATACATGCAGTTATGTGTTATGCAGAATGCACGTTTCTGTGACACTGCGATTCCAAGCAAAACATTGTTGGGGTAAATCCTAAAGGGAAAAGCCTAGCACCAAATTGCTTGATCCATTTGATCTCCCTTCTGGAGGGAGTGAAAATGAGCCTTTGAATTCTGGCCTACCTCTTTCCTGTCCTGAGATACATGCAGTTATGTGTTATGCAGAATGCACGTTTCTGTGACACTGCGATTCCAAGCAAAACATTGTTGGGGTAAATCCTAAAGGGAAAAGCCTAGCACCAAATTGCTTGATCCATTTGATCTCCCTTCTGGAGGGAGTGAAAATGAGCCTTTGAATTCTGGCCTACCTCTTTCCTGTCCTGAGATACATGCAGTTATGTGTTATGCAGAATGCACGTTTCTGTGACACTGCGATTCCAAGCAAAACATTGTTGGGGTAAATCCTAAAGGGAAAAGCCTAGCACCAAATTGCTTGATCCATTTGATCTCCCTTCTGGAGGGAGTGAAAATGAGCCTTTGAATTCTGGCCTACCTCTTTCCTGTCCTGAGATACATGCAGTTATGTGTTATGCAGAATGCACGTTTCTGTGACACTGCGATTCCAAGCAAAACATTGTTGGGGTAAATCCTAAAGGGAAAAGCCTAGCACCAAATTGCTTGATCCATTTGATCTCCCTTCTGGAGGGAGTGAAAATGAGCCTTTGAATTCTGGCCTACCTCTTTCCTGTCCTGAGATACATGCAGTTATGTGTTATGCAGAATGCACGTTTCTGTGACACTGCGATTCCAAGCAAAACATTGTTGGGGTAAATCCTAAAGGGAAAAGCCTAGCACCAAATTGCTTGATCCATTTGATCTCCCTTCTGGAGGGAGTGAAAATGAGCCTTTGAATTCTGGCCTACCTCTTTCCTGTCCTGAGATACATGCAGTTATGTGTTATGCAGAATGCACGTTTCTGTGACACTGCGATTCCAAGCAAAACATTGTTGGGGTAAATCCTAAAGGGAAAAGCCTAGCACCAAATTGCTTGATCCATTTGATCTCCCTTCTGGAGGGAGTGAAAATGAGCCTTTGAATTCTGGCCTACCTCTTTCCTGTCCTGAGATACATGCAGTTATGTGTTATGCAGAATGCACGTTTCTGTGACACTGCGATTCCAAGCAAAACATTGTTGGGGTAAATCCTAAAGGGAAAAGCCTAGCACCAAATTGCTTGATCCATTTGATCTCCCTTCTGGAGGGAGTGAAAATGAGCCTTTGAATTCTGGCCTACCTCTTTCCTGTCCTGAGATACATGCAGTTATGTGTTATGCAGAATGCACGTTTCTGTGACACTGCGATTCCAAGCAAAACATTGTTGGGGTAAATCCTAAAGGGAAAAGCCTAGCACCAAATTGCTTGATCCATTTGATCTCCCTTCTGGAGGGAGTGAAAATGAGCCTTTGAATTCTGGCCTACCTCTTTCCTGTCCTGAGATACATGCAGTTATGTGTTATGCAGAATGCACGTTTCTGTGACACTGCGATTCCAAGCAAAACATTGTTGGGGTAAATCCTAAAGGGAAAAGCCTAGCACCAAATTGCTTGATCCATTTGATCTCCCTTCTGGAGGGAGTGAAAATGAGCCTTTGAATTCTGGCCTACCTCTTTCCTGTCCTGAGATACATGCAGTTATGTGTTATGCAGAATGCACGTTTCTGTGACACTGCGATTCCAAGCAAAACATTGTTGGGGTAAATCCTAAAGGGAAAAGCCTAGCACCAAATTGCTTGATCCATTTGATCTCCCTTCTGGAGGGAGTGAAAATGAGCCTTTGAATTCTGGCCTACCTCTTTCCTGTCCTGAGATACATGCAGTTATGTGTTATGCAGAATGCACGTTTCTGTGACACTGCGATTCCAAGCAAAACATTGTTGGGGTAAATCCTAAAGGGAAAAGCCTAGCACCAAATTGCTTGATCCATTTGATCTCCCTTCTGGAGGGAGTGAAAATGAGCCTTTGAATTCTGGCCTACCTCTTTCCTGTCCTGAGATACATGCAGTTATGTGTTATGCAGAATGCACGTTTCTGTGACACTGCGATTCCAAGCAAAACATTGTTGGGGTAAATCCTAAAGGGAAAAGCCTAGCACCAAATTGCTTGATCCATTTGATCTCCCTTCTGGAGGGAGTGAAAATGAGCCTTTGAATTCTGGCCTACCTCTTTCCTGTCCTGAGATACATGCAGTTATGTGTTATGCAGAATGCACGTTTCTGTGACACTGCGATTCCAAGCAAAACATTGTTGGGGTAAATCCTAAAGGGAAAAGCCTAGCACCAAATTGCTTGATCCATTTGATCTCCCTTCTGGAGGGAGTGAAAATGAGCCTTTGAATTCTGGCCTACCTCTTTCCTGTCCTGAGATACATGCAGTTATGTGTTATGCAGAATGCACGTTTCTGTGACACTGCGATTCCAAGCAAAACATTGTTGGGGTAAATCCTAAAGGGAAAAGCCTAGCACCAAATTGCTTGATCCATTTGATCTCCCTTCTGGAGGGAGTGAAAATGAGCCTTTGAATTCTGGCCTACCTCTTTCCTGTCCTGAGATACATGCAGTTATGTGTTATGCAGAATGCACGTTTCTGTGACACTGCGATTCCAAGCAAAACATTGTTGGGGTAAATCCTAAAGGGAAAAGCCTAGCACCAAATTGCTTGATCCATTTGATCTCCCTTCTGGAGGGAGTGAAAATGAGCCTTTGAATTCTGGCCTACCTCTTTCCTGTCCTGAGATACATGCAGTTATGTGTTATGCAGAATGCACGTTTCTGTGACACTGCGATTCCAAGCAAAACATTGTTGGGGTAAATCCTAAAGGGAAAAGCCTAGCACCAAATTGCTTGATCCATTTGATCTCCCTTCTGGAGGGAGTGAAAATGAGCCTTTGAATTCTGGCCTACCTCTTTCCTGTCCTGAGATACATGCAGTTATGTGTTATGCAGAATGCACGTTTCTGTGACACTGCGATTCCAAGCAAAACATTGTTGGGGTAAATCCTAAAGGGAAAAGCCTAGCACCAAATTGCTTGATCCATTTGATCTCCCTTCTGGAGGGAGTGAAAATGAGCCTTTGAATTCTGGCCTACCTCTTTCCTGTCCTGAGATACATGCAGTTATGTGTTATGCAGAATGCACGTTTCTGTGACACTGCGATTCCAAGCAAAACATTGTTGGGGTAAATCCTAAAGGGAAAAGCCTAGCACCAAATTGCTTGATCCATTTGATCTCCCTTCTGGAGGGAGTGAAAATGAGCCTTTGAATTCTGGCCTACCTCTTTCCTGTCCTGAGATACATGCAGTTATGTGTTATGCAGAATGCACGTTTCTGTGACACTGCGATTCCAAGCAAAACATTGTTGGGGTAAATCCTAAAGGGAAAAGCCTAGCACCAAATTGCTTGATCCATTTGATCTCCCTTCTGGAGGGAGTGAAAATGAGCCTTTGAATTCTGGCCTACCTCTTTCCTGTCCTGAGATACATGCAGTTATGTGTTATGCAGAATGCACGTTTCTGTGACACTGCGATTCCAAGCAAAACATTGTTGGGGTAAATCCTAAAGGGAAAAGCCTAGCACCAAATTGCTTGATCCATTTGATCTCCCTTCTGGAGGGAGTGAAAATGAGCCTTTGAATTCTGGCCTACCTCTTTCCTGTCCTGAGATACATGCAGTTATGTGTTATGCAGAATGCACGTTTCTGTGACACTGCGATTCCAAGCAAAACATTGTTGGGGTAAATCCTAAAGGGAAAAGCCTAGCACCAAATTGCTTGATCCATTTGATCTCCCTTCTGGAGGGAGTGAAAATGAGCCTTTGAATTCTGGCCTACCTCTTTCCTGTCCTGAGATACATGCAGTTATGTGTTATGCAGAATGCACGTTTCTGTGACACTGCGATTCCAAGCAAAACATTGTTGGGGTAAATCCTAAAGGGAAAAGCCTAGCACCAAATTGCTTGATCCATTTGATCTCCCTTCTGGAGGGAGTGAAAATGAGCCTTTGAATTCTGGCCTACCTCTTTCCTGTCCTGAGATACATGCAGTTATGTGTTATGCAGAATGCACGTTTCTGTGACACTGCGATTCCAAGCAAAACATTGTTGGGGTAAATCCTAAAGGGAAAAGCCTAGCACCAAATTGCTTGATCCATTTGATCTCCCTTCTGGAGGGAGTGAAAATGAGCCTTTGAATTCTGGCCTACCTCTTTCCTGTCCTGAGATACATGCAGTTATGTGTTATGCAGAATGCACGTTTCTGTGACACTGCGATTCCAAGCAAAACATTGTTGGGGTAAATCCTAAAGGGAAAAGCCTAGCACCAAATTGCTTGATCCATTTGATCTCCCTTCTGGAGGGAGTGAAAATGAGCCTTTGAATTCTGGCCTACCTCTTTCCTGTCCTGAGATACATGCAGTTATGTGTTATGCAGAATGCACGTTTCTGTGACACTGCGATTCCAAGCAAAACATTGTTGGGGTAAATCCTAAAGGGAAAAGCCTAGCACCAAATTGCTTGATCCATTTGATCTCCCTTCTGGAGGGAGTGAAAATGAGCCTTTGAATTCTGGCCTACCTCTTTCCTGTCCTGAGATACATGCAGTTATGTGTTATGCAGAATGCACGTTTCTGTGACACTGCGATTCCAAGCAAAACATTGTTGGGGTAAATCCTAAAGGGAAAAGCCTAGCACCAAATTGCTTGATCCATTTGATCTCCCTTCTGGAGGGAGTGAAAATGAGCCTTTGAATTCTGGCCTACCTCTTTCCTGTCCTGAGATACATGCAGTTATGTGTTATGCAGAATGCACGTTTCTGTGACACTGCGATTCCAAGCAAAACATTGTTGGGGTAAATCCTAAAGGGAAAAGCCTAGCACCAAATTGCTTGATCCATTTGATCTCCCTTCTGGAGGGAGTGAAAATGAGCCTTTGAATTCTGGCCTACCTCTTTCCTGTCCTGAGATACATGCAGTTATGTGTTATGCAGAATGCACGTTTCTGTGACACTGCGATTCCAAGCAAAACATTGTTGGGGTAAATCCTAAAGGGAAAAGCCTAGCACCAAATTGCTTGATCCATTTGATCTCCCTTCTGGAGGGAGTGAAAATGAGCCTTTGAATTCTGGCCTACCTCTTTCCTGTCCTGAGATACATGCAGTTATGTGTTATGCAGAATGCACGTTTCTGTGACACTGCGATTCCAAGCAAAACATTGTTGGGGTAAATCCTAAAGGGAAAAGCCTAGCACCAAATTGCTTGATCCATTTGATCTCCCTTCTGGAGGGAGTGAAAATGAGCCTTTGAATTCTGGCCTACCTCTTTCCTGTCCTGAGATACATGCAGTTATGTGTTATGCAGAATGCACGTTTCTGTGACACTGCGATTCCAAGCAAAACATTGTTGGGGTAAATCCTAAAGGGAAAAGCCTAGCACCAAATTGCTTGATCCATTTGATCTCCCTTCTGGAGGGAGTGAAAATGAGCCTTTGAATTCTGGCCTACCTCTTTCCTGTCCTGAGATACATGCAGTTATGTGTTATGCAGAATGCACGTTTCTGTGACACTGCGATTCCAAGCAAAACATTGTTGGGGTAAATCCTAAAGGGAAAAGCCTAGCACCAAATTGCTTGATCCATTTGATCTCCCTTCTGGAGGGAGTGAAAATGAGCCTTTGAATTCTGGCCTACCTCTTTCCTGTCCTGAGATACATGCAGTTATGTGTTATGCAGAATGCACGTTTCTGTGACACTGCGATTCCAAGCAAAACATTGTTGGGGTAAATCCTAAAGGGAAAAGCCTAGCACCAAATTGCTTGATCCATTTGATCTCCCTTCTGGAGGGAGTGAAAATGAGCCTTTGAATTCTGGCCTACCTCTTTCCTGTCCTGAGATACATGCAGTTATGTGTTATGCAGAATGCACGTTTCTGTGACACTGCGATTCCAAGCAAAACATTGTTGGGGTAAATCCTAAAGGGAAAAGCCTAGCACCAAATTGCTTGATCCATTTGATCTCCCTTCTGGAGGGAGTGAAAATGAGCCTTTGAATTCTGGCCTACCTCTTTCCTGTCCTGAGATACATGCAGTTATGTGTTATGCAGAATGCACGTTTCTGTGACACTGCGATTCCAAGCAAAACATTGTTGGGGTAAATCCTAAAGGGAAAAGCCTAGCACCAAATTGCTTGATCCATTTGATCTCCCTTCTGGAGGGAGTGAAAATGAGCCTTTGAATTCTGGCCTACCTCTTTCCTGTCCTGAGATACATGCAGTTATGTGTTATGCAGAATGCACGTTTCTGTGACACTGCGATTCCAAGCAAAACATTGTTGGGGTAAATCCTAAAGGGAAAAGCCTAGCACCAAATTGCTTGATCCATTTGATCTCCCTTCTGGAGGGAGTGAAAATGAGCCTTTGAATTCTGGCCTACCTCTTTCCTGTCCTGAGATACATGCAGTTATGTGTTATGCAGAATGCACGTTTCTGTGACACTGCGATTCCAAGCAAAACATTGTTGGGGTAAATCCTAAAGGGAAAAGCCTAGCACCAAATTGCTTGATCCATTTGATCTCCCTTCTGGAGGGAGTGAAAATGAGCCTTTGAATTCTGGCCTACCTCTTTCCTGTCCTGAGATACATGCAGTTATGTGTTATGCAGAATGCACGTTTCTGTGACACTGCGATTCCAAGCAAAACATTGTTGGGGTAAATCCTAAAGGGAAAAGCCTAGCACCAAATTGCTTGATCCATTTGATCTCCCTTCTGGAGGGAGTGAAAATGAGCCTTTGAATTCTGGCCTACCTCTTTCCTGTCCTGAGATACATGCAGTTATGTGTTATGCAGAATGCACGTTTCTGTGACACTGCGATTCCAAGCAAAACATTGTTGGGGTAAATCCTAAAGGGAAAAGCCTAGCACCAAATTGCTTGATCCATTTGATCTCCCTTCTGGAGGGAGTGAAAATGAGCCTTTGAATTCTGGCCTACCTCTTTCCTGTCCTGAGATACATGCAGTTATGTGTTATGCAGAATGCACGTTTCTGTGACACTGCGATTCCAAGCAAAACATTGTTGGGGTAAATCCTAAAGGGAAAAGCCTAGCACCAAATTGCTTGATCCATTTGATCTCCCTTCTGGAGGGAGTGAAAATGAGCCTTTGAATTCTGGCCTACCTCTTTCCTGTCCTGAGATACATGCAGTTATGTGTTATGCAGAATGCACGTTTCTGTGACACTGCGATTCCAAGCAAAACATTGTTGGGGTAAATCCTAAAGGGAAAAGCCTAGCACCAAATTGCTTGATCCATTTGATCTCCCTTCTGGAGGGAGTGAAAATGAGCCTTTGAATTCTGGCCTACCTCTTTCCTGTCCTGAGATACATGCAGTTATGTGTTATGCAGAATGCACGTTTCTGTGACACTGCGATTCCAAGCAAAACATTGTTGGGGTAAATCCTAAAGGGAAAAGCCTAGCACCAAATTGCTTGATCCATTTGATCTCCCTTCTGGAGGGAGTGAAAATGAGCCTTTGAATTCTGGCCTACCTCTTTCCTGTCCTGAGATACATGCAGTTATGTGTTATGCAGAATGCACGTTTCTGTGACACTGCGATTCCAAGCAAAACATTGTTGGGGTAAATCCTAAAGGGAAAAGCCTAGCACCAAATTGCTTGATCCATTTGATCTCCCTTCTGGAGGGAGTGAAAATGAGCCTTTGAATTCTGGCCTACCTCTTTCCTGTCCTGAGATACATGCAGTTATGTGTTATGCAGAATGCACGTTTCTGTGACACTGCGATTCCAAGCAAAACATTGTTGGGGTAAATCCTAAAGGGAAAAGCCTAGCACCAAATTGCTTGATCCATTTGATCTCCCTTCTGGAGGGAGTGAAAATGAGCCTTTGAATTCTGGCCTACCTCTTTCCTGTCCTGAGATACATGCAGTTATGTGTTATGCAGAATGCACGTTTCTGTGACACTGCGATTCCAAGCAAAACATTGTTGGGGTAAATCCTAAAGGGAAAAGCCTAGCACCAAATTGCTTGATCCATTTGATCTCCCTTCTGGAGGGAGTGAAAATGAGCCTTTGAATTCTGGCCTACCTCTTTCCTGTCCTGAGATACATGCAGTTATGTGTTATGCAGAATGCACGTTTCTGTGACACTGCGATTCCAAGCAAAACATTGTTGGGGTAAATCCTAAAGGGAAAAGCCTAGCACCAAATTGCTTGATCCATTTGATCTCCCTTCTGGAGGGAGTGAAAATGAGCCTTTGAATTCTGGCCTACCTCTTTCCTGTCCTGAGATACATGCAGTTATGTGTTATGCAGAATGCACGTTTCTGTGACACTGCGATTCCAAGCAAAACATTGTTGGGGTAAATCCTAAAGGGAAAAGCCTAGCACCAAATTGCTTGATCCATTTGATCTCCCTTCTGGAGGGAGTGAAAATGAGCCTTTGAATTCTGGCCTACCTCTTTCCTGTCCTGAGATACATGCAGTTATGTGTTATGCAGAATGCACGTTTCTGTGACACTGCGATTCCAAGCAAAACATTGTTGGGGTAAATCCTAAAGGGAAAAGCCTAGCACCAAATTGCTTGATCCATTTGATCTCCCTTCTGGAGGGAGTGAAAATGAGCCTTTGAATTCTGGCCTACCTCTTTCCTGTCCTGAGATACATGCAGTTATGTGTTATGCAGAATGCACGTTTCTGTGACACTGCGATTCCAAGCAAAACATTGTTGGGGTAAATCCTAAAGGGAAAAGCCTAGCACCAAATTGCTTGATCCATTTGATCTCCCTTCTGGAGGGAGTGAAAATGAGCCTTTGAATTCTGGCCTACCTCTTTCCTGTCCTGAGATACATGCAGTTATGTGTTATGCAGAATGCACGTTTCTGTGACACTGCGATTCCAAGCAAAACATTGTTGGGGTAAATCCTAAAGGGAAAAGCCTAGCACCAAATTGCTTGATCCATTTGATCTCCCTTCTGGAGGGAGTGAAAATGAGCCTTTGAATTCTGGCCTACCTCTTTCCTGTCCTGAGATACATGCAGTTATGTGTTATGCAGAATGCACGTTTCTGTGACACTGCGATTCCAAGCAAAACATTGTTGGGGTAAATCCTAAAGGGAAAAGCCTAGCACCAAATTGCTTGATCCATTTGATCTCCCTTCTGGAGGGAGTGAAAATGAGCCTTTGAATTCTGGCCTACCTCTTTCCTGTCCTGAGATACATGCAGTTATGTGTTATGCAGAATGCACGTTTCTGTGCACTGCGATTCCAAGCAAAACATTGTTGGGGTAAATCCTAAAGGGAAAAGCCTAGCACCAAATTGCTTGATCCATTTGATCTCCCTTCTGGAGGGAGTGAAAATGAGCCTTTGAATTCTGGCCTACCTCTTTCCTGTCCTGAGATACATGCAGTTATGTGTTATGCAGAATGCACGTTTCTGTGACACTGCGATTCCAAGCAAAACATTGTTGGGGTAAATCCTAAAGGGAAAAGCCTAGCACCAAATTGCTTGATCCATTTGATCTCCCTTCTGGAGGGAGTGAAAATGAGCCTTTGAATTCTGGCCTACCTCTTTCCTGTCCTGAGATACATGCAGTTATGTGTTATGCAGAATGCACGTTTCTGTGACACTGCGATTCCAAGCAAAACATTGTTGGGGTAAATCCTAAAGGGAAAAGCCTAGCACCAAATTGCTTGATCCATTTGATCTCCCTTCTGGAGGGAGTGAAAATGAGCCTTTGAATTCTGGCCTACCTCTTTCCTGTCCTGAGATACATGCAGTTATGTGTTATGCAGAATGCACGTTTCTGTGACACTGCGATTCCAAGCAAAACATTGTTGGGGTAAATCCTAAAGGGAAAAGCCTAGCACCAAATTGCTTGATCCATTTGATCTCCCTTCTGGAGGGAGTGAAAATGAGCCTTTGAATTCTGGCCTACCTCTTTCCTGTCCTGAGATACATGCAGTTATGTGTTATGCAGAATGCACGTTTCTGTGACACTGCGATTCCAAGCAAAACATTGTTGGGGTAAATCCTAAAGGGAAAAGCCTAGCACCAAATTGCTTGATCCATTTGATCTCCCTTCTGGAGGGAGTGAAAATGAGCCTTTGAATTCTGGCCTACCTCTTTCCTGTCCTGAGATACATGCAGTTATGTGTTATGCAGAATGCACGTTTCTGTGACACTGCGATTCCAAGCAAAACATTGTTGGGGTAAATCCTAAAGGGAAAAGCCTAGCACCAAATTGCTTGATCCATTTGATCTCCCTTCTGGAGGGAGTGAAAATGAGCCTTTGAATTCTGGCCTACCTCTTTCCTGTCCTGAGATACATGCAGTTATGTGTTATGCAGAATGCACGTTTCTGTGACACTGCGATTCCAAGCAAAACATTGTTGGGGTAAATCCTAAAGGGAAAAGCCTAGCACCAAATTGCTTGATCCATTTGATCTCCCTTCTGGAGGGAGTGAAAATGAGCCTTTGAATTCTGGCCTACCTCTTTCCTGTCCTGAGATACATGCAGTTATGTGTTATGCAGAATGCACGTTTCTGTGACACTGCGATTCCAAGCAAAACATTGTTGGGGTAAATCCTAAAGGGAAAAGCCTAGCACCAAATTGCTTGATCCATTTGATCTCCCTTCTGGAGGGAGTGAAAATGAGCCTTTGAATTCTGGCCTACCTCTTTCCTGTCCTGAGATACATGCAGTTATGTGTTATGCAGAATGCACGTTTCTGTGACACTGCGATTCCAAGCAAAACATTGTTGGGGTAAATCCTAAAGGGAAAAGCCTAGCACCAAATTGCTTGATCCATTTGATCTCCCTTCTGGAGGGAGTGAAAATGAGCCTTTGAATTCTGGCCTACCTCTTTCCTGTCCTGAGATACATGCAGTTATGTGTTATGCAGAATGCACGTTTCTGTGACACTGCGATTCCAAGCAAAACATTGTTGGGGTAAATCCTAAAGGGAAAAGCCTAGCACCAAATTGCTTGATCCATTTGATCTCCCTTCTGGAGGGAGTGAAAATGAGCCTTTGAATTCTGGCCTACCTCTTTCCTGTCCTGAGATACATGCAGTTATGTGTTATGCAGAATGCACGTTTCTGTGACACTGCGATTCCAAGCAAAACATTGTTGGGGTAAATCCTAAAGGGAAAAGCCTAGCACCAAATTGCTTGATCCATTTGATCTCCCTTCTGGAGGGAGTGAAAATGAGCCTTTGAATTCTGGCCTACCTCTTTCCTGTCCTGAGATACATGCAGTTATGTGTTATGCAGAATGCACGTTTCTGTGACACTGCGATTCCAAGCAAAACATTGTTGGGGTAAATCCTAAAGGGAAAAGCCTAGCACCAAATTGCTTGATCCATTTGATCTCCCTTCTGGAGGGAGTGAAAATGAGCCTTTGAATTCTGGCCTACCTCTTTCCTGTCCTGAGATACATGCAGTTATGTGTTATGCAGAATGCACGTTTCTGTGACACTGCGATTCCAAGCAAAACATTGTTGGGGTAAATCCTAAAGGGAAAAGCCTAGCACCAAATTGCTTGATCCATTTGATCTCCCTTCTGGAGGGAGTGAAAATGAGCCTTTGAATTCTGGCCTACCTCTTTCCTGTCCTGAGATACATGCAGTTATGTGTTATGCAGAATGCACGTTTCTGTGACACTGCGATTCCAAGCAAAACATTGTTGGGGTAAATCCTAAAGGGAAAAGCCTAGCACCAAATTGCTTGATCCATTTGATCTCCCTTCTGGAGGGAGTGAAAATGAGCCTTTGAATTCTGGCCTACCTCTTTCCTGTCCTGAGATACATGCAGTTATGTGTTATGCAGAATGCACGTTTCTGTGACACTGCGATTCCAAGCAAAACATTGTTGGGGTAAATCCTAAAGGGAAAAGCCTAGCACCAAATTGCTTGATCCATTTGATCTCCCTTCTGGAGGGAGTGAAAATGAGCCTTTGAATTCTGGCCTACCTCTTTCCTGTCCTGAGATACATGCAGTTATGTGTTATGCAGAATGCACGTTTCTGTGACACTGCGATTCCAAGCAAAACATTGTTGGGGTAAATCCTAAAGGGAAAAGCCTAGCACCAAATTGCTTGATCCATTTGATCTCCCTTCTGGAGGGAGTGAAAATGAGCCTTTGAATTCTGGCCTACCTCTTTCCTGTCCTGAGATACATGCAGTTATGTGTTATGCAGAATGCACGTTTCTGTGACACTGCGATTCCAAGCAAAACATTGTTGGGGTAAATCCTAAAGGGAAAAGCCTAGCACCAAATTGCTTGATCCATTTGATCTCCCTTCTGGAGGGAGTGAAAATGAGCCTTTGAATTCTGGCCTACCTCTTTCCTGTCCTGAGATACATGCAGTTATGTGTTATGCAGAATGCACGTTTCTGTGACACTGCGATTCCAAGCAAAACATTGTTGGGGTAAATCCTAAAGGGAAAAGCCTAGCACCAAATTGCTTGATCCATTTGATCTCCCTTCTGGAGGGAGTGAAAATGAGCCTTTGAATTCTGGCCTACCTCTTTCCTGTCCTGAGATACATGCAGTTATGTGTTATGCAGAATGCACGTTTCTGTGACACTGCGATTCCAAGCAAAACATTGTTGGGGTAAATCCTAAAGGGAAAAGCCTAGCACCAAATTGCTTGATCCATTTGATCTCCCTTCTGGAGGGAGTGAAAATGAGCCTTTGAATTCTGGCCTACCTCTTTCCTGTCCTGAGATACATGCAGTTATGTGTTATGCAGAATGCACGTTTCTGTGACACTGCGATTCCAAGCAAAACATTGTTGGGGTAAATCCTAAAGGGAAAAGCCTAGCACCAAATTGCTTGATCCATTTGATCTCCCTTCTGG
The DNA here is from genome assembly GCA_015227895.2 of Colaptes auratus. NCBI lineage: Eukaryota > Metazoa > Chordata > Aves > Piciformes > Picidae > Colaptes > Colaptes auratus. Next base: position 6,631,890 of record JAAWVA010000039.1, on the reverse strand, counting down.
AGGGAGTGAAAATGAGCCTTTGAATTCTGGCCTACCTCTTTCCTGTCCTGAGATACATGCAGTTATGTGTTATGCAGAATGCACGTTTCTGTGACACTGCGATTCCAAGCAAAACATTGTTGGGGTAAATCCTAAAGGGAAAAGCCTAGCACCAAATTGCTTGATCCATTTGATCTCCCTTCTGGAGGGAGTGAAAATGAGCCTTTGAATTCTGGCCTACCTCTTTCCTGTCCTGAGATACATGCAGTTATGTGTTATGCAGAATGCACGTTTCTGTGACACTGCGATTCCAAGCAAAACATTGTTGGGGTAAATCCTAAAGGGAAAAGCCTAGCACCAAATTGCTTGATCCATTTGATCTCCCTTCTGGAGGGAGTGAAAATGAGCCTTTGAATTCTGGCCTACCTCTTTCCTGTCCTGAGATACATGCAGTTATGTGTTATGCAGAATGCACGTTTCTGTGACACTGCGATTCCAAGCAAAACATTGTTGGGGTAAATCCTAAAGGGAAAAGCCTAGCACCAAATTGCTTGATCCATTTGATCTCCCTTCTGGAGGGAGTGAAAATGAGCCTTTGAATTCTGGCCTACCTCTTTCCTGTCCTGAGATACATGCAGTTATGTGTTATGCAGAATGCACGTTTCTGTGACACTGCGATTCCAAGCAAAACATTGTTGGGGTAAATCCTAAAGGGAAAAGCCTAGCACCAAATTGCTTGATCCATTTGATCTCCCTTCTGGAGGGAGTGAAAATGAGCCTTTGAATTCTGGCCTACCTCTTTCCTGTCCTGAGATACATGCAGTTATGTGTTATGCAGAATGCACGTTTCTGTGACACTGCGATTCCAAGCAAAACATTGTTGGGGTAAATCCTAAAGGGAAAAGCCTAGCACCAAATTGCTTGATCCATTTGATCTCCCTTCTGGAGGGAGTGAAAATGAGCCTTTGAATTCTGGCCTACCTCTTTCCTGTCCTGAGATACATGCAGTTATGTGTTATGCAGAATGCACGTTTCTGTGACACTGCGATTCCAAGCAAAACATTGTTGGGGTAAATCCTAAAGGGAAAAGCCTAGCACCAAATTGCTTGATCCATTTGATCTCCCTTCTGGAGGGAGTGAAAATGAGCCTTTGAATTCTGGCCTACCTCTTTCCTGTCCTGAGATACATGCAGTTATGTGTTATGCAGAATGCACGTTTCTGTGACACTGCGATTCCAAGCAAAACATTGTTGGGGTAAATCCTAAAGGGAAAAGCCTAGCACCAAATTGCTTGATCCATTTGATCTCCCTTCTGGAGGGAGTGAAAATGAGCCTTTGAATTCTGGCCTACCTCTTTCCTGTCCTGAGATACATGCAGTTATGTGTTATGCAGAATGCACGTTTCTGTGACACTGCGATTCCAAGCAAAACATTGTTGGGGTAAATCCTAAAGGGAAAAGCCTAGCACCAAATTGCTTGATCCATTTGATCTCCCTTCTGGAGGGAGTGAAAATGAGCCTTTGAATTCTGGCCTACCTCTTTCCTGTCCTGAGATACATGCAGTTATGTGTTATGCAGAATGCACGTTTCTGTGACACTGCGATTCCAAGCAAAACATTGTTGGGGTAAATCCTAAAGGGAAAAGCCTAGCACCAAATTGCTTGATCCATTTGATCTCCCTTCTGGAGGGAGTGAAAATGAGCCTTTGAATTCTGGCCTACCTCTTTCCTGTCCTGAGATACATGCAGTTATGTGTTATGCAGAATGCACGTTTCTGTGACACTGCGATTCCAAGCAAAACATTGTTGGGGTAAATCCTAAAGGGAAAAGCCTAGCACCAAATTGCTTGATCCATTTGATCTCCCTTCTGGAGGGAGTGAAAATGAGCCTTTGAATTCTGGCCTACCTCTTTCCTGTCCTGAGATACATGCAGTTATGTGTTATGCAGAATGCACGTTTCTGTGACACTGCGATTCCAAGCAAAACATTGTTGGGGTAAATCCTAAAGGGAAAAGCCTAGCACCAAATTGCTTGATCCATTTGATCTCCCTTCTGGAGGGAGTGAAAATGAGCCTTTGAATTCTGGCCTACCTCTTTCCTGTCCTGAGATACATGCAGTTATGTGTTATGCAGAATGCACGTTTCTGTGACACTGCGATTCCAAGCAAAACATTGTTGGGGTAAATCCTAAAGGGAAAAGCCTAGCACCAAATTGCTTGATCCATTTGATCTCCCTTCTGGAGGGAGTGAAAATGAGCCTTTGAATTCTGGCCTACCTCTTTCCTGTCCTGAGATACATGCAGTTATGTGTTATGCAGAATGCACGTTTCTGTGACACTGCGATTCCAAGCAAAACATTGTTGGGGTAAATCCTAAAGGGAAAAGCCTAGCACCAAATTGCTTGATCCATTTGATCTCCCTTCTGGAGGGAGTGAAAATGAGCCTTTGAATTCTGGCCTACCTCTTTCCTGTCCTGAGATACATGCAGTTATGTGTTATGCAGAATGCACGTTTCTGTGACACTGCGATTCCAAGCAAAACATTGTTGGGGTAAATCCTAAAGGGAAAAGCCTAGCACCAAATTGCTTGATCCATTTGATCTCCCTTCTGGAGGGAGTGAAAATGAGCCTTTGAATTCTGGCCTACCTCTTTCCTGTCCTGAGATACATGCAGTTATGTGTTATGCAGAATGCACGTTTCTGTGACACTGCGATTCCAAGCAAAACATTGTTGGGGTAAATCCTAAAGGGAAAAGCCTAGCACCAAATTGCTTGATCCATTTGATCTCCCTTCTGGAGGGAGTGAAAATGAGCCTTTGAATTCTGGCCTACCTCTTTCCTGTCCTGAGATACATGCAGTTATGTGTTATGCAGAATGCACGTTTCTGTGACACTGCGATTCCAAGCAAAACATTGTTGGGGTAAATCCTAAAGGGAAAAGCCTAGCACCAAATTGCTTGATCCATTTGATCTCCCTTCTGGAGGGAGTGAAAATGAGCCTTTGAATTCTGGCCTACCTCTTTCCTGTCCTGAGATACATGCAGTTATGTGTTATGCAGAATGCACGTTTCTGTGACACTGCGATTCCAAGCAAAACATTGTTGGGGTAAATCCTAAAGGGAAAAGCCTAGCACCAAATTGCTTGATCCATTTGATCTCCCTTCTGGAGGGAGTGAAAATGAGCCTTTGAATTCTGGCCTACCTCTTTCCTGTCCTGAGATACATGCAGTTATGTGTTATGCAGAATGCACGTTTCTGTGACACTGCGATTCCAAGCAAAACATTGTTGGGGTAAATCCTAAAGGGAAAAGCCTAGCACCAAATTGCTTGATCCATTTGATCTCCCTTCTGGAGGGAGTGAAAATGAGCCTTTGAATTCTGGCCTACCTCTTTCCTGTCCTGAGATACATGCAGTTATGTGTTATGCAGAATGCACGTTTCTGTGACACTGCGATTCCAAGCAAAACATTGTTGGGGTAAATCCTAAAGGGAAAAGCCTAGCACCAAATTGCTTGATCCATTTGATCTCCCTTCTGGAGGGAGTGAAAATGAGCCTTTGAATTCTGGCCTACCTCTTTCCTGTCCTGAGATACATGCAGTTATGTGTTATGCAGAATGCACGTTTCTGTGACACTGCGATTCCAAGCAAAACATTGTTGGGGTAAATCCTAAAGGGAAAAGCCTAGCACCAAATTGCTTGATCCATTTGATCTCCCTTCTGGAGGGAGTGAAAATGAGCCTTTGAATTCTGGCCTACCTCTTTCCTGTCCTGAGATACATGCAGTTATGTGTTATGCAGAATGCACGTTTCTGTGACACTGCGATTCCAAGCAAAACATTGTTGGGGTAAATCCTAAAGGGAAAAGCCTAGCACCAAATTGCTTGATCCATTTGATCTCCCTTCTGGAGGGAGTGAAAATGAGCCTTTGAATTCTGGCCTACCTCTTTCCTGTCCTGAGATACATGCAGTTATGTGTTATGCAGAATGCACGTTTCTGTGACACTGCGATTCCAAGCAAAACATTGTTGGGGTAAATCCTAAAGGGAAAAGCCTAGCACCAAATTGCTTGATCCATTTGATCTCCCTTCTGGAGGGAGTGAAAATGAGCCTTTGAATTCTGGCCTACCTCTTTCCTGTCCTGAGATACATGCAGTTATGTGTTATGCAGAATGCACGTTTCTGTGACACTGCGATTCCAAGCAAAACATTGTTGGGGTAAATCCTAAAGGGAAAAGCCTAGCACCAAATTGCTTGATCCATTTGATCTCCCTTCTGGAGGGAGTGAAAATGAGCCTTTGAATTCTGGCCTACCTCTTTCCTGTCCTGAGATACATGCAGTTATGTGTTATGCAGAATGCACGTTTCTGTGACACTGCGATTCCAAGCAAAACATTGTTGGGGTAAATCCTAAAGGGAAAAGCCTAGCACCAAATTGCTTGATCCATTTGATCTCCCTTCTGGAGGGAGTGAAAATGAGCCTTTGAATTCTGGCCTACCTCTTTCCTGTCCTGAGATACATGCAGTTATGTGTTATGCAGAATGCACGTTTCTGTGACACTGCGATTCCAAGCAAAACATTGTTGGGGTAAATCCTAAAGGGAAAAGCCTAGCACCAAATTGCTTGATCCATTTGATCTCCCTTCTGGAGGGAGTGAAAATGAGCCTTTGAATTCTGGCCTACCTCTTTCCTGTCCTGAGATACATGCAGTTATGTGTTATGCAGAATGCACGTTTCTGTGACACTGCGATTCCAAGCAAAACATTGTTGGGGTAAATCCTAAAGGGAAAAGCCTAGCACCAAATTGCTTGATCCATTTGATCTCCCTTCTGGAGGGAGTGAAAATGAGCCTTTGAATTCTGGCCTACCTCTTTCCTGTCCTGAGATACATGCAGTTATGTGTTATGCAGAATGCACGTTTCTGTGACACTGCGATTCCAAGCAAAACATTGTTGGGGTAAATCCTAAAGGGAAAAGCCTAGCACCAAATTGCTTGATCCATTTGATCTCCCTTCTGGAGGGAGTGAAAATGAGCCTTTGAATTCTGGCCTACCTCTTTCCTGTCCTGAGATACATGCAGTTATGTGTTATGCAGAATGCACGTTTCTGTGACACTGCGATTCCAAGCAAAACATTGTTGGGGTAAATCCTAAAGGGAAAAGCCTAGCACCAAATTGCTTGATCCATTTGATCTCCCTTCTGGAGGGAGTGAAAATGAGCCTTTGAATTCTGGCCTACCTCTTTCCTGTCCTGAGATACATGCAGTTATGTGTTATGCAGAATGCACGTTTCTGTGACACTGCGATTCCAAGCAAAACATTGTTGGGGTAAATCCTAAAGGGAAAAGCCTAGCACCAAATTGCTTGATCCATTTGATCTCCCTTCTGGAGGGAGTGAAAATGAGCCTTTGAATTCTGGCCTACCTCTTTCCTGTCCTGAGATACATGCAGTTATGTGTTATGCAGAATGCACGTTTCTGTGACACTGCGATTCCAAGCAAAACATTGTTGGGGTAAATCCTAAAGGGAAAAGCCTAGCACCAAATTGCTTGATCCATTTGATCTCCCTTCTGGAGGGAGTGAAAATGAGCCTTTGAATTCTGGCCTACCTCTTTCCTGTCCTGAGATACATGCAGTTATGTGTTATGCAGAATGCACGTTTCTGTGACACTGCGATTCCAAGCAAAACATTGTTGGGGTAAATCCTAAAGGGAAAAGCCTAGCACCAAATTGCTTGATCCATTTGATCTCCCTTCTGGAGGGAGTGAAAATGAGCCTTTGAATTCTGGCCTACCTCTTTCCTGTCCTGAGATACATGCAGTTATGTGTTATGCAGAATGCACGTTTCTGTGACACTGCGATTCCAAGCAAAACATTGTTGGGGTAAATCCTAAAGGGAAAAGCCTAGCACCAAATTGCTTGATCCATTTGATCTCCCTTCTGGAGGGAGTGAAAATGAGCCTTTGAATTCTGGCCTACCTCTTTCCTGTCCTGAGATACATGCAGTTATGTGTTATGCAGAATGCACGTTTCTGTGACACTGCGATTCCAAGCAAAACATTGTTGGGGTAAATCCTAAAGGGAAAAGCCTAGCACCAAATTGCTTGATCCATTTGATCTCCCTTCTGGAGGGAGTGAAAATGAGCCTTTGAATTCTGGCCTACCTCTTTCCTGTCCTGAGATACATGCAGTTATGTGTTATGCAGAATGCACGTTTCTGTGACACTGCGATTCCAAGCAAAACATTGTTGGGGTAAATCCTAAAGGGAAAAGCCTAGCACCAAATTGCTTGATCCATTTGATCTCCCTTCTGGAGGGAGTGAAAATGAGCCTTTGAATTCTGGCCTACCTCTTTCCTGTCCTGAGATACATGCAGTTATGTGTTATGCAGAATGCACGTTTCTGTGACACTGCGATTCCAAGCAAAACATTGTTGGGGTAAATCCTAAAGGGAAAAGCCTAGCACCAAATTGCTTGATCCATTTGATCTCCCTTCTGGAGGGAGTGAAAATGAGCCTTTGAATTCTGGCCTACCTCTTTCCTGTCCTGAGATACATGCAGTTATGTGTTATGCAGAATGCACGTTTCTGTGACACTGCGATTCCAAGCAAAACATTGTTGGGGTAAATCCTAAAGGGAAAAGCCTAGCACCAAATTGCTTGATCCATTTGATCTCCCTTCTGGAGGGAGTGAAAATGAGCCTTTGAATTCTGGCCTACCTCTTTCCTGTCCTGAGATACATGCAGTTATGTGTTATGCAGAATGCACGTTTCTGTGACACTGCGATTCCAAGCAAAACATTGTTGGGGTAAATCCTAAAGGGAAAAGCCTAGCACCAAATTGCTTGATCCATTTGATCTCCCTTCTGGAGGGAGTGAAAATGAGCCTTTGAATTCTGGCCTACCTCTTTCCTGTCCTGAGATACATGCAGTTATGTGTTATGCAGAATGCACGTTTCTGTGACACTGCGATTCCAAGCAAAACATTGTTGGGGTAAATCCTAAAGGGAAAAGCCTAGCACCAAATTGCTTGATCCATTTGATCTCCCTTCTGGAGGGAGTGAAAATGAGCCTTTGAATTCTGGCCTACCTCTTTCCTGTCCTGAGATACATGCAGTTATGTGTTATGCAGAATGCACGTTTCTGTGACACTGCGATTCCAAGCAAAACATTGTTGGGGTAAATCCTAAAGGGAAAAGCCTAGCACCAAATTGCTTGATCCATTTGATCTCCCTTCTGGAGGGAGTGAAAATGAGCCTTTGAATTCTGGCCTACCTCTTTCCTGTCCTGAGATACATGCAGTTATGTGTTATGCAGAATGCACGTTTCTGTGACACTGCGATTCCAAGCAAAACATTGTTGGGGTAAATCCTAAAGGGAAAAGCCTAGCACCAAATTGCTTGATCCATTTGATCTCCCTTCTGGAGGGAGTGAAAATGAGCCTTTGAATTCTGGCCTACCTCTTTCCTGTCCTGAGATACATGCAGTTATGTGTTATGCAGAATGCACGTTTCTGTGACACTGCGATTCCAAGCAAAACATTGTTGGGGTAAATCCTAAAGGGAAAAGCCTAGCACCAAATTGCTTGATCCATTTGATCTCCCTTCTGGAGGGAGTGAAAATGAGCCTTTGAATTCTGGCCTACCTCTTTCCTGTCCTGAGATACATGCAGTTATGTGTTATGCAGAATGCACGTTTCTGTGACACTGCGATTCCAAGCAAAACATTGTTGGGGTAAATCCTAAAGGGAAAAGCCTAGCACCAAATTGCTTGATCCATTTGATCTCCCTTCTGGAGGGAGTGAAAATGAGCCTTTGAATTCTGGCCTACCTCTTTCCTGTCCTGAGATACATGCAGTTATGTGTTATGCAGAATGCACGTTTCTGTGACACTGCGATTCCAAGCAAAACATTGTTGGGGTAAATCCTAAAGGGAAAAGCCTAGCACCAAATTGCTTGATCCATTTGATCTCCCTTCTGGAGGGAGTGAAAATGAGCCTTTGAATTCTGGCCTACCTCTTTCCTGTCCTGAGATACATGCAGTTATGTGTTATGCAGAATGCACGTTTCTGTGACACTGCGATTCCAAGCAAAACATTGTTGGGGTAAATCCTAAAGGGAAAAGCCTAGCACCAAATTGCTTGATCCATTTGATCTCCCTTCTGGAGGGAGTGAAAATGAGCCTTTGAATTCTGGCCTACCTCTTTCCTGTCCTGAGATACATGCAGTTATGTGTTATGCAGAATGCACGTTTCTGTGACACTGCGATTCCAAGCAAAACATTGTTGGGGTAAATCCTAAAGGGAAAAGCCTAGCACCAAATTGCTTGATCCATTTGATCTCCCTTCTGGAGGGAGTGAAAATGAGCCTTTGAATTCTGGCCTACCTCTTTCCTGTCCTGAGATACATGCAGTTATGTGTTATGCAGAATGCACGTTTCTGTGACACTGCGATTCCAAGCAAAACATTGTTGGGGTAAATCCTAAAGGGAAAAGCCTAGCACCAAATTGCTTGATCCATTTGATCTCCCTTCTGGAGGGAGTGAAAATGAGCCTTTGAATTCTGGCCTACCTCTTTCCTGTCCTGAGATACATGCAGTTATGTGTTATGCAGAATGCACGTTTCTGTGACACTGCGATTCCAAGCAAAACATTGTTGGGGTAAATCCTAAAGGGAAAAGCCTAGCACCAAATTGCTTGATCCATTTGATCTCCCTTCTGGAGGGAGTGAAAATGAGCCTTTGAATTCTGGCCTACCTCTTTCCTGTCCTGAGATACATGCAGTTATGTGTTATGCAGAATGCACGTTTCTGTGACACTGCGATTCCAAGCAAAACATTGTTGGGGTAAATCCTAAAGGGAAAAGCCTAGCACCAAATTGCTTGATCCATTTGATCTCCCTTCTGGAGGGAGTGAAAATGAGCCTTTGAATTCTGGCCTACCTCTTTCCTGTCCTGAGATACATGCAGTTATGTGTTATGCAGAATGCACGTTTCTGTGACACTGCGATTCCAAGCAAAACATTGTTGGGGTAAATCCTAAAGGGAAAAGCCTAGCACCAAATTGCTTGATCCATTTGATCTCCCTTCTGGAGGGAGTGAAAATGAGCCTTTGAATTCTGGCCTACCTCTTTCCTGTCCTGAGATACATGCAGTTATGTGTTATGCAGAATGCACGTTTCTGTGACACTGCGATTCCAAGCAAAACATTGTTGGGGTAAATCCTAAAGGGAAAAGCCTAGCACCAAATTGCTTGATCCATTTGATCTCCCTTCTGGAGGGAGTGAAAATGAGCCTTTGAATTCTGGCCTACCTCTTTCCTGTCCTGAGATACATGCAGTTATGTGTTATGCAGAATGCACGTTTCTGTGACACTGCGATTCCAAGCAAAACATTGTTGGGGTAAATCCTAAAGGGAAAAGCCTAGCACCAAATTGCTTGATCCATTTGATCTCCCTTCTGGAGGGAGTGAAAATGAGCCTTTGAATTCTGGCCTACCTCTTTCCTGTCCTGAGATACATGCAGTTATGTGTTATGCAGAATGCACGTTTCTGTGACACTGCGATTCCAAGCAAAACATTGTTGGGGTAAATCCTAAAGGGAAAAGCCTAGCACCAAATTGCTTGATCCATTTGATCTCCCTTCTGGAGGGAGTGAAAATGAGCCTTTGAATTCTGGCCTACCTCTTTCCTGTCCTGAGATACATGCAGTTATGTGTTATGCAGAATGCACGTTTCTGTGACACTGCGATTCCAAGCAAAACATTGTTGGGGTAAATCCTAAAGGGAAAAGCCTAGCACCAAATTGCTTGATCCATTTGATCTCCCTTCTGGAGGGAGTGAAAATGAGCCTTTGAATTCTGGCCTACCTCTTTCCTGTCCTGAGATACATGCAGTTATGTGTTATGCAGAATGCACGTTTCTGTGACACTGCGATTCCAAGCAAAACATTGTTGGGGTAAATCCTAAAGGGAAAAGCCTAGCACCAAATTGCTTGATCCATTTGATCTCCCTTCTGGAGGGAGTGAAAATGAGCCTTTGAATTCTGGCCTACCTCTTTCCTGTCCTGAGATACATGCAGTTATGTGTTATGCAGAATGCACGTTTCTGTGACACTGCGATTCCAAGCAAAACATTGTTGGGGTAAATCCTAAAGGGAAAAGCCTAGCACCAAATTGCTTGATCCATTTGATCTCCCTTCTGGAGGGAGTGAAAATGAGCCTTTGAATTCTGGCCTACCTCTTTCCTGTCCTGAGATACATGCAGTTATGTGTTATGCAGAATGCACGTTTCTGTGACACTGCGATTCCAAGCAAAACATTGTTGGGGTAAATCCTAAAGGGAAAAGCCTAGCACCAAATTGCTTGATCCATTTGATCTCCCTTCTGGAGGGAGTGAAAATGAGCCTTTGAATTCTGGCCTACCTCTTTCCTGTCCTGAGATACATGCAGTTATGTGTTATGCAGAATGCACGTTTCTGTGACACTGCGATTCCAAGCAAAACATTGTTGGGGTAAATCCTAAAGGGAAAAGCCTAGCACCAAATTGCTTGATCCATTTGATCTCCCTTCTGGAGGGAGTGAAAATGAGCCTTTGAATTCTGGCCTACCTCTTTCCTGTCCTGAGATACATGCAGTTATGTGTTATGCAGAATGCACGTTTCTGTGACACTGCGATTCCAAGCAAAACATTGTTGGGGTAAATCCTAAAGGGAAAAGCCTAGCACCAAATTGCTTGATCCATTTGATCTCCCTTCTGGAGGGAGTGAAAATGAGCCTTTGAATTCTGGCCTACCTCTTTCCTGTCCTGAGATACATGCAGTTATGTGTTATGCAGAATGCACGTTTCTGTGACACTGCGATTCCAAGCAAAACATTGTTGGGGTAAATCCTAAAGGGAAAAGCCTAGCACCAAATTGCTTGATCCATTTGATCTCCCTTCTGGAGGGAGTGAAAATGAGCCTTTGAATTCTGGCCTACCTCTTTCCTGTCCTGAGATACATGCAGTTATGTGTTATGCAGAATGCACGTTTCTGTGCAACTGCGATTCCAAGCAAAACATTGTTGGGGTAAATCCTAAAGGGAAAAGCCTAGCACCAAATTGCTTGATCCATTTGATCTCCCTTCTGGAGGGAGTGAAAATGAGCCTTTGAATTCTGGCCTACCTCTTTCCTGTCCTGAGATACATGCAGTTATGTGTTATGCAGAATGCACGTTTCTGTGACACTGCGATTCCAAGCAAAACATTGTTGGGGTAAATCCTAAAGGGAAAAGCCTAGCACCAAATTGCTTGATCCATTTGATCTCCCTTCTGGAGGGAGTGAAAATGAGCCTTTGAATTCTGGCCTACCTCTTTCCTGTCCTGAGATACATGCAGTTATGTGTTATGCAGAATGCACGTTTCTGTGACACTGCGATTCCAAGCAAAACATTGTTGGGGTAAATCCTAAAGGGAAAAGCCTAGCACCAAATTGCTTGATCCATTTGATCTCCCTTCTGGAGGGAGTGAAAATGAGCCTTTGAATTCTGGCCTACCTCTTTCCTGTCCTGAGATACATGCAGTTATGTGTTATGCAGAATGCACGTTTCTGTGACACTGCGATTCCAAGCAAAACATTGTTGGGGTAAATCCTAAAGGGAAAAGCCTAGCACCAAATTGCTTGATCCATTTGATCTCCCTTCTGGAGGGAGTGAAAATGAGCCTTTGAATTCTGGCCTACCTCTTTCCTGTCCTGAGATACATGCAGTTATGTGTTATGCAGAATGCACGTTTCTGTGCACTGCGATTCCAAGCAAAACATTGTTGGGGTAAATCCTAAAGGGAAAAGCCTAGCACCAAATTGCTTGATCCATTTGATCTCCCTTCTGGAGGGAGTGAAAATGAGCCTTTGAATTCTGGCCTACCTCTTTCCTGTCCTGAGATACATGCAGTTATGTGTTATGCAGAATGCACGTTTCTGTGACACTGCGATTCCAAGCAAAACATTGTTGGGGTAAATCCTAAAGGGAAAAGCCTAGCACCAAATTGCTTGATCCATTTGATCTCCCTTCTGGAGGGAGTGAAAATGAGCCTTTGAATTCTGGCCTACCTCTTTCCTGTCCTGAGATACATGCAGTTATGTGTTATGCAGAATGCACGTTTCTGTGACACTGCGATTCCAAGCAAAACATTGTTGGGGTAAATCCTAAAGGGAAAAGCCTAGCACCAAATTGCTTGATCCATTTGATCTCCCTTCTGGAGGGAGTGAAAATGAGCCTTTGAATTCTGGCCTACCTCTTTCCTGTCCTGAGATACATGCAGTTATGTGTTATGCAGAATGCACGTTTCTGTGACACTGCGATTCCAAGCAAACATTGTTGGGGTAAATCCTAAAGGGAAAAGCCTAGCACCAAATTGCTTGATCCATTTGATCTCCCTTCTGGAGGGAGTGAAAATGAGCCTTTGAATTCTGGCCTACCTCTTTCCTGTCCTGAGATACATGCAGTTATGTGTTATGCAGAATGCACGTTTCTGTGACACTGCGATTCCAAGCAAAACATTGTTGGGGTAAATCCTAAAGGGAAAAGCCTAGCACCAAATTGCTTGATCCATTTGATCTCCCTTCTGGAGGGAGTGAAAATGAGCCTTTGAATTCTGGCCTACCTCTTTCCTGTCCTGAGATACATGCAGTTATGTGTTATGCAGAATGCACGTTTCTGTGACAACGATTCCAAGCAAAACATTGTTGGGGTAAATCCTAAAGGGAAAAGCCTAGCACCAAATTGCTTGATCCATTTGATCTCCCTTCTGGAGGGAGTGAAAATGAGCCTTTGAATTCTGGCCTACCTCTTTCCTGTCCTGAGATACATGCAGTTATGTGTTATGCAGAATGCACGTTTCTGTGACACTGCGATTCCAAGCAAAACATTGTTGGGGTAAATCCTAAAGGGAAAAGCCTAGCACCAAATTGCTTGATCCATTTGATCTCCCTTCTGGAGGGAGTGAAAATGAGCCTTTGAATTCTGGCCTACCTCTTTCCTGTCCTGAGATACATGCAGTTATGTGTTATGCAGAATGCACGTTTCTGTGACACTGCGATTCCAAGCAAAACATTGTTGGGGTAAATCCTAAAGGGAAAAGCCTAGCACCAAATTGCTTGATCCATTTGATCTCCCTTCTGGAGGGAGTGAAAATGAGCCTTTGAATTCTGGCCTACCTCTTTCCTGTCCTGAGATACATGCAGTTATGTGTTATGCAGAATGCACGTTTCTGTGACACTGCGATTCCAAGCAAAACATTGTTGGGGTAAATCCTAAAGGGAAAAGCCTAGCACCAAATTGCTTGATCCATTTGATCTCCCTTCTGGAGGGAGTGAAAATGAGCCTTTGAATTCTGGCCTACCTCTTTCCTGTCCTGAGATACATGCAGTTATGTGTTATGCAGAATGCACGTTTCTGTGACACTGCGATTCCAAGCAAAACATTGTTGGGGTAAATCCTAAAGGGAAAAGCCTAGCACCAAATTGCTTGATCCATTTGATCTCCCTTCTGGAGGGAGTGAAAATGAGCCTTTGAATTCTGGCCTACCTCTTTCCTGTCCTGAGATACATGCAGTTATGTGTTATGCAGAATGCACGTTTCTGTGACACTGCGATTCCAAGCAAAACATTGTTGGGGTAAATCCTAAAGGGAAAAGCCTAGCACCAAATTGCTTGATCCATTTGATCTCCCTTCTGGAGGGAGTGAAAATGAGCCTTTGAATTCTGGCCTACCTCTTTCCTGTCCTGAGATACATGCAGTTATGTGTTATGCAGAATGCACGTTTCTGTGACACTGCGATTCCAAGCAAAACATTGTTGGGGTAAATCCTAAAGGGAAAAGCCTAGCACCAAATTGCTTGATCCATTTGATCTCCCTTCTGGAGGGAGTGAAAATGAGCCTTTGAATTCTGGCCTACCTCTTTCCTGTCCTGAGATACATGCAGTTATGTGTTATGCAGAATGCACGTTTCTGTGACACTGCGATTCCAAGCAAAACATTGTTGGGGTAAATCCTAAAGGGAAAAGCCTAGCACCAAATTGCTTGATCCATTTGATCTCCCTTCTGGAGGGAGTGAAAATGAGCCTTTGAATTCTGGCCTACCTCTTTCCTGTCCTGAGATACATGCAGTTATGTGTTATGCAGAATGCACGTTTCTGTGACACTGCGATTCCAAGCAAAACATTGTTGGGGTAAATCCTAAAGGGAAAAGCCTAGCACCAAATTGCTTGATCCATTTGATCTCCCTTCTGGAGGGAGTGAAAATGAGCCTTTGAATTCTGGCCTACCTCTTTCCTGTCCTGAGATACATGCAGTTATGTGTTATGCAGAATGCACGTTTCTGTGACACTGCGATTCCAAGCAAAACATTGTTGGGGTAAATCCTAAAGGGAAAAGCCTAGCACCAAATTGCTTGATCCATTTGATCTCCCTTCTGGAGGGAGTGAAAATGAGCCTTTGAATTCTGGCCTACCTCTTTCCTGTCCTGAGATACATGCAGTTATGTGTTATGCAGAATGCACGTTTCTGTGACACTGCGATTCCAAGCAAAACATTGTTGGGGTAAATCCTAAAGGGAAAAGCCTAGCACCAAATTGCTTGATCCATTTGATCTCCCTTCTGGAGGGAGTGAAAATGAGCCTTTGAATTCTGGCCTACCTCTTTCCTGTCCTGAGATACATGCAGTTATGTGTTATGCAGAATGCACGTTTCTGTGCAACTGCGATTCCAAGCAAAACATTGTTGGGGTAAATCCTAAAGGGAAAAGCCTAGCACCAAATTGCTTGATCCATTTGATCTCCCTTCTGGAGGGAGTGAAAATGAGCCTTTGAATTCTGGCCTACCTCTTTCCTGTCCTGAGATACATGCAGTTATGTGTTATGCAGAATGCACGTTTCTGTGACACTGCGATTCCAAGCAAAACATTGTTGGGGTAAATCCTAAAGGGAAAAGCCTAGCACCAAATTGCTTGATCCATTTGATCTCCCTTCTGGAGGGAGTGAAAATGAGCCTTTGAATTCTGGCCTACCTCTTTCCTGTCCTGAGATACATGCAGTTATGTGTTATGCAGAATGCACGTTTCTGTGACACTGCGATTCCAAGCAAAACATTGTTGGGGTAAATCCTAAAGGGAAAAGCCTAGCACCAAATTGCTTGATCCATTTGATCTCCCTTCTGGAGGGAGTGAAAATGAGCCTTTGAATTCTGGCCTACCTCTTTCCTGTCCTGAGATACATGCAGTTATGTGTTATGCAGAATGCACGTTTCTGTGACACTGCGATTCCAAGCAAAACATTGTTGGGGTAAATCCTAAAGGGAAAAGCCTAGCACCAAATTGCTTGATCCATTTGATCTCCCTTCTGGAGGGAGTGAAAATGAGCCTTTGAATTCTGGCCTACCTCTTTCCTGTCCTGAGATACATGCAGTTATGTGTTATGCAGAATGCACGTTTCTGTGACACTGCGATTCCAAGCAAAACATTGTTGGGGTAAATCCTAAAGGGAAAAGCCTAGCACCAAATTGCTTGATCCATTTGATCTCCCTTCTGGAGGGAGTGAAAATGAGCCTTTGAATTCTGGCCTACCTCTTTCCTGTCCTGAGATACATGCAGTTATGTGTTATGCAGAATGCACGTTTCTGTGACACTGCGATTCCAAGCAAAACATTGTTGGGGTAAATCCTAAAGGGAAAAGCCTAGCACCAAATTGCTTGATCCATTTGATCTCCCTTCTGGAGGGAGTGAAAATGAGCCTTTGAATTCTGGCCTACCTCTTTCCTGTCCTGAGATACATGCAGTTATGTGTTATGCAGAATGCACGTTTCTGTGACACTGCGATTCCAAGCAAAACATTGTTGGGGTAAATCCTAAAGGGAAAAGCCTAGCACCAAATTGCTTGATCCATTTGATCTCCCTTCTGGAGGGAGTGAAAATGAGCCTTTGAATTCTGGCCTACCTCTTTCCTGTCCTGAGATACATGCAGTTATGTGTTATGCAGAATGCACGTTTCTGTGACACTGCGATTCCAAGCAAAACATTGTTGGGGTAAATCCTAAAGGGAAAAGCCTAGCACCAAATTGCTTGATCCATTTGATCTCCCTTCTGGAGGGAGTGAAAATGAGCCTTTGAATTCTGGCCTACCTCTTTCCTGTCCTGAGATACATGCAGTTATGTGTTATGCAGAATGCACGTTTCTGTGACACTGCGATTCCAAGCAAAACATTGTTGGGGTAAATCCTAAAGGGAAAAGCCTAGCACCAAATTGCTTGATCCATTTGATCTCCCTTCTGGAGGGAGTGAAAATGAGCCTTTGAATTCTGGCCTACCTCTTTCCTGTCCTGAGATACATGCAGTTATGTGTTATGCAGAATGCACGTTTCTGTGACACTGCGATTCCAAGCAAAACATTGTTGGGGTAAATCCTAAAGGGAAAAGCCTAGCACCAAATTGCTTGATCCATTTGATCTCCCTTCTGGAGGGAGTGAAAATGAGCCTTTGAATTCTGGCCTACCTCTTCCTGTCCTGAGATACATGCAGTTATGTGTTATGCAGAATGCACGTTTCTGTGACACTGCGATTCCAAGCAAAACATTGTTGGGGTAAATCCTAAAGGGAAAAGCCTAGCACCAAATTGCTTGATCCATTTGATCTCCCTTCTGGAGGGAGTGAAAATGAGCCTTTGAATTCTGGCCTACCTCTTTCCTGTCCTGAGATACATGCAGTTATGTGTTATGCAGAATGCACGTTTCTGTGACACTGCGATTCCAAGCAAAACATTGTTGGGGTAAATCCTAAAGGGAAAAGCCTAGCACCAAATTGCTTGATCCATTTGATCTCCCTTCTGGAGGGAGTGAAAATGAGCCTTTGAATTCTGGCCTACCTCTTTCCTGTCCTGAGATACATGCAGTTATGTGTTATGCAGAATGCACGTTTCTGTGACACTGCGATTCCAAGCAAAACATTGTTGGGGTAAATCCTAAAGGGAAAAGCCTAGCACCAAATTGCTTGATCCATTTGATCTCCCTTCTGGAGGGAGTGAAAATGAGCCTTTGAATTCTGGCCTACCTCTTTCCTGTCCTGAGATACATGCAGTTATGTGTTATGCAGAATGCACGTTTCTGTGCAACTGCGATTCCAAGCAAAACATTGTTGGGGTAAATCCTAAAGGGAAAAGCCTAGCACCAAATTGCTTGATCCATTTGATCTCCCTTCTGGAGGGAGTGAAAATGAGCCTTTGAATTCTGGCCTACCTCTTTCCTGTCCTGAGATACATGCAGTTATGTGTTATGCAGAATGCACGTTTCTGTGACACTGCGATTCCAAGCAAAACATTGTTGGGGTAAATCCTAAAGGGAAAAGCCTAGCACCAAATTGCTTGATCCATTTGATCTCCCTTCTGGAGGGAGTGAAAATGAGCCTTTGAATTCTGGCCTACCTCTTTCCTGTCCTGAGATACATGCAGTTATGTGTTATGCAGAATGCACGTTTCTGTGACACTGCGATTCCAAGCAAAACATTGTTGGGGTAAATCCTAAAGGGAAAAGCCTAGCACCAAATTGCTTGATCCATTTGATCTCCCTTCTGGAGGGAGTGAAAATGAGCCTTTGAATTCTGGCCTACCTCTTTCCTGTCCTGAGATACATGCAGTTATGTGTTATGCAGAATGCACGTTTCTGTGACACTGCGATTCCAAGCAAAACATTGTTGGGGTAAATCCTAAAGGGAAAAGCCTAGCACCAAATTGCTTGATCCATTTGATCTCCCTTCTGGAGGGAGTGAAAATGAGCCTTTGAATTCTGGCCTACCTCTTTCCTGTCCTGAGATACATGCAGTTATGTGTTATGCAGAATGCACGTTTCTGTGACACTGCGATTCCAAGCAAACATTGTTGGGGTAAATCCTAAAGGGAAAAGCCTAGCACCAAATTGCTTGATCCATTTGATCTCCCTTCTGGAGGGAGTGAAAATGAGCCTTTGAATTCTGGCCTACCTCTTTCCTGTCCTGAGATACATGCAGTTATGTGTTATGCAGAATGCACGTTCTGTGACACTGCGATTCCAAGCAAACCATTGTTGGGGTAAATCCTAAAGGGAAAAGCCTAGCACCAAATTGCTTGATCCATTTGATCTCCCTTCTGGAGGGAGTGAAAATGAGCCTTTGAATTCTGGCCTACCTCTTTCCTGTCCTGAGATACATGCAGTTATGTGTTATGCAGAATGCACGTTTCTGTGACACTGCGATTCCAAGCAAAACATTGTTGGGGTAAATCCTAAAGGGAAAAGCCTAGCACCAAATTGCTTGATCCATTTGATCTCCCTTCTGGAGGGAGTGAAAATGAGCCTTTGAATTCTGGCCTACCTCTTTCCTGTCCTGAGATACATGCAGTTATGTGTTATGCAGAATGCACGTTTCTGTGACACTGCGATTCAAGCAAAACATTGTTGGGGTAAATCCTAAAGGGAAAAGCCTAGCACCAAATTGCTTGATCCATTTGATCTCCCTTCTGGAGGGAGTGAAAATGAGCCTTTGAATTCTGGCCTACCTCTTTCCTGTCCTGAGATACATGCAGTTATGTGTTATGCAGAATGCACGTTTCTGTGCAACTGCGATTCCAAGCAAACCATTGTTGGGGTAAATCCTAAAGGGAAAAGCCTAGCACCAAATTGCTTGATCCATTTGATCTCCCTTCTGGAGGGAGTGAAATGAGCCTTTGAATTCTGGCCTACCTCTTTCCTGTCCTGAGATACATGCAGTTATGTGTTATGCAGAATGCACGTTTCTGTGACACTGCGATTCCAAGCAAAACATTGTTGGGGTAAATCCTAAAGGGAAAAGCCTAGCACCAAATTGCTTGATCCATTTGATCTCCCTTCTGGAGGGAGTGAAAATGAGCCTTTGAATTCTGGCCTACCTCTTTCCTGTCCTGAGATACATGCAGTTATGTGTTATGCAGAATGCACGTTTCTGTGACACTGCGATTCCAAGCAAACCATTGTTGGGGTAAATCCTAAGGGAAAAGCCTAGCACCAAATTGCTTGATCCATTTGATCTCCCTTCTGGAGGGAGTGAAAATGAGCCTTTGAATTCTGGCCTACCTCTTTCCTGTCCTGAGATACATGCAGTTATGTGTTATGCAGAATGCACGTTTCTGTGACACTGCGATTCCAAGCAAACATTGTTGGGGTAAATCCTAAAGGGAAAAGCCTAGCACCAAATTGCTTGATCCATTTGATCTCCCTTCTGGAGGGTGAAAATGCCTTTGAATTCTGGCCTACCTCTTTCCTGTCCTGAGATACATGCAGTTATGTGTTATGCAGAATGCACGTTTCTGTGACACTGATTCCAAGCAAACCATTGTTGGGTAAATCTAAAGGGAAAAGCCTAGCACCAAATTGCTTGATCCATTTGATCTCCCTTCTGGAGGGAGTGAAAATGAGCCTTTGAATTCTGGCCTACCTCTTTCCTGTCCTGAGATACATGCAGTTATGTGTTATGCAGAATGCACGTTTCTGTGACACTGCGATTCCGCAAAACATTGTTGGGGTAAATCCTAAAGGGAAAAGCCTAGCACCAAATTGCTTGATCCATTTGATCTCCCTTCTGGAGGGAGTGAAAATGAGCCTTTGAATTCTGGCCTACCTCTTTCCTGTCCTGAGATACATGCAGTTATGTGTTATGCAGAATGCACTTTCTGTGACACTGCGATTCAAGCAAAACATTGTTGGGGTAAATCCTAAAGGGAAAGCCTAGCACCAAATTGCTTGATCCATTTGATCTCCCTTCTGGAGGGAGTGAAAATGAGCCTTTGAATTCTGGCCTACCTCTTTCCTGTCCTGAGATACATGCAGTTATGTGTTATGCAGAATGCACGTTTCTGTGACACTGCGATTCCAAGCAAACCATTGTTGGGGTAAATCCTAAAGGGAAAAGCCTAGCACCAAATTGCTTGATCCATTTGATCTCCCTTCTGGAGGGAGTGAAAATGAGCCTTTGAATTCTGGCCTACCTCTTTCCTGTCCTGAGATACATGCAGTTATGTGTTATGCAGAATGCACGTTTCTGTGCAACTGCGATTCCAAGCAAACCATTGTTGGGGTAAATCCTAAAGGGAAAAGCCTAGCACCAAATTGCTTGATCCATTTGATCTCCCTTCTGGAGGGAGTGAAAATGAGCCTTTGAATTCTGGCCTACCTCTTTCCTGTCCTGAGATACATGCAGTTATGTGTTATGCAGAATGCACGTTTCTGTGACACTGCGATTCCAAGCAAAACATTGTTGGGGTAAATCCTAAAGGGAAAAGCCTAGCACCAAATTGCTTGATCCATTTGATCTCCCTTCTGGAGGGAGTGAAAATGAGCCTTTGAATTCTGGCCTACCTCTTTCCTGTCCTGAGATACATGCAGTTATGTGTTATGCAGAATGCACGTTTCTGTGACACTGCGATTCCAAGCAAACATTGTTGGGGTAAATCCTAAAGGGAAAAGCCTAGCACCAAATTGCTTGATCCATTTGATCTCCCTTCTGGAGGGAGTGAAATGAGCCTTTGAATTCTGGCCTACCTCTTTCCTGTCCTGAGATACATGCAGTTATGTGTTATGCAGAATGCACGTTTCTGTGACACTGCGATCCAAGCAAACCATTGTTGGGGTAAATCCTAAAGGAAAAGCCTAGCACCAAATTGCTTGATCCATTTGATCTCCCTTCTGGAGGGAGTGAAAATGAGCCTTTGAATTCTGGCCTACCTCTTTCCTGTCCTGAGATACATGCAGTTATGTGTTATGCAGAATGCACGTTTCTGTGACACCTCGATTCCAAGCAAACCATTGTTGGGGTAAATCCTAAAGGGAAAAGCCTAGCACCAAATTGCTTGATCCATTTGATCTCCCTTCTGGAGGGAGTGAAAATGAGCCTTTGAATTCTGGCCTACCTCTTTCCTGTCCTGAGATACATGCAGTTATGTGTTATGCAGAATGCACGTTTCTGTGCACCTGCGATTCCAAGCAAACCATTGTTGGGGTAAATCCTAAAGGAAAAGCCTAGCACCAAATTGCTTGATCCATTTGATCTCCCTTCTGGAGGGAGTGAAATGAGCCTTTGAATTCTGGCCTACCTCTTTCCTGTCCTGAGATACATGCAGTTATGTGTTATGCAGAATGCACGTTTCTGTGACACTGCGATTCCAAGCAAACCATTGTTGGGGTAAATCCTAAAGGGAAAAGCCTAGCACCAATTGCTTGATCCATTTGATCTCCCTTCTGGAGGGAGTGAAAATGAGCCTTTGAATTCTGGCCTACCTCTTTCCTGTCCTGAGATACATGCAGTTATGTGTTATGCAGAATGCACGTTTCTGTGACACTGCGATTCCAAGCAAAACATTGTTGGGGTAAATCCTAAAGGGAAAGCCTAGCACCAAATTGCTTGATCCATTTGATCTCCCTTCTGGAGGGAGTGAAAATGAGCCTTTGAATTCTGGCCTACCTCTTCCTGTCCTGAGATACATGCAGTTATGTGTTATGCAGAATGCACGTTTCTGTGCAACTGCGATTCCAAGCAAAACATTGTGGGGTAAATCCTAAAGGGAAAAGCCTAGCACCAAATTGCTTGATCCATTTGATCTCCCTTCTGGAGGGAGTGAAAATGAGCCTTTGAATTCTGGCCTACCTCTTTCCTGTCCTGAGATACATGCAGTTATGTGTTATGCAGAATGCACGTTTCTGTGCACTGCGATTCCAAGCAAAACATTGTTGGGGTAAATCCTAAAGGGAAAAGCCTAGCACCAAATTGCTTGATCCATTTGATCTCCCTTCGGGAGGGAGTGAAA
>JAAWVA010000039.1:6507529-6609584 GCA_015227895.2 Colaptes auratus | reverse complement strand
TGATTAGGGAAGGAAAGGAAACTGAACCAGCAATGTTGTGGAGGCAGCAATCAGACATCTCCATCTGATTCCCCTCCAGCCAGACCCTTCCTCTGAGCACAGAGGTTGGCCTCCTCTTCCCCCGGAAAAGCCTCTGCCCTCAGGGCCATGGTCTCCAAGGTGTGAAACAGTTCCTCTGCAGCCAGAGCTTGCAGCAGAGGCAGAGCTGCCACAGGAGAGGAAATGCCATTGGGTGTTGCAATGAGCCCTGAGTGTGCTGCGCTGGAAGTGTGGTGCTGAGACCTTGAGAGAGAGGCTGAGACACTGAGTGGTCTGTGGTGGATCCCTCTGCTCTCAGCAGTGTCTGGTGCTTTTCAGGGGCACATGGGAGTGTGATCAGCTCAGCTCAGCAGGACACAAGCCCAGAGAAGTGGGGAAGTGGCAGCAGGACAGAGCAGCTCCCCTCACTCTAATCTCAGACACAGGCAGCCTCTTGCCTTGCAGGCTTCTGCTCTCTCTGGTCCCCCTGAGGGCAGCAGAAATGCTGTGCATGAGAACTTGTGACAACCATGAACACTCTGGGGTGATGGGATGTGGGCAGCTGGAGTACAAAAGCCTAAAACATTCAGGAGCTGTCTTTTTTTACCCTCTCTCCTTAGCACTGGGAGATGCTGAGAAGCCTTTCTGCTTGGGACTCTTTCCTCTGACAGTGGACACCAGCGCTTGCTGCGCCCCACCACAGCCCTGCTGCAGAAGCAGGACTGACTCAGCAGCAGGAAGCAGGAAGAGTCTTGCTCTTCCTGCATGCTCAGCCAGCACAGAGAGGCCAGCAACAGAGCTGGAGGGAGGTTCTCTCCAAAACAAAACTTCAGTCTCAGGATAAGGGGCTGAGTTGTGCTCCATTGGGCTCCATAAGGGGCTTTGGTTGTGCTCCATTGACTTGTGACTGCCTTTGCTTTTGGCTACTGCACTGTGCACAAAGGGCAGCAGATGTCCAACAGCAGCTCCAATCAGCCACTTCCTCCTCCTGCCATTCCCAGGCACAAGGCAGCTGCAGCTCCTCACTTCTGCCTCTCCTGGCCATCTACCTGGCTGCCCTGCCTGGGCAATGGCCTCATCATCACCACCATAGCCTGGGACCACCACCTCCACACCCCATGTACTTCTTCCTCCTCAACCTTGCCCCCTTGACCTGGGTGCAATCTCCACCACTGTGCAAAATCCATGGACAATTCCCTGAGGGACACCAGGGACATCTCCTACACAGGAGGTGTGTTGCAGGTCTTTATCTTTGCTTTCATTTCAGCAGAGTATTTTCTCCTCACACCATGTCCTACGATCGCTACGTTGCCATCTGCAGACCCCTGCACTATGAGAACTCCTGGGCGCAGAGAGTTTGTCTCACCTGGCAGCAGCTGCCTGGGGCGTGGCTTTCTCACTGCTCTGCTGCACACAGCCATACATTTCCCTGCCCCTCTGCCAGGCAATGCTGTGGACCAGTTTCTGTGAAATCCCAGATCCTCAAGCTCTCCTGCTCCACATCCTACCTCAATGAAATTTGGCTTATTGTGGCTGGTGTCTCCTTAGCATTTGTCTGTTTTGTGTTGATCGTGGTGTCCTATGTGCAGATCTTCAGGGCAGTGCTGAGGATCCCCTCTCAGCAGGGACGCCACAAAGCCTTTGCCACCTGCCTCCCTCACCTGGCTGTGGTCTCCCTGGTTACAAGCACTGGCTTCTTTGCTGACCTGAAGCCTCCTCCATCTCCTCCCATCCCTGGACCTGGTGGTGTCAGTTTTGTACTCAGTGGTGCCTCCAGCAGTGAACCCTTCATCTACAGCATGAGGAACAGGAGCTCAAGGTGCCCTGAGCCAACTGATCCGTGGATGCTTTCAGAAGTAATAAACACTTTGTCTTCTCTGCAGAGCAGTTCTGAGTCACTCAGTGCAGGCCCAGCCTGGTGCTGGAGTTCTGGCTGCTGCTGCGGGTTCCCCTTGGGGATGAGTTCCCACACAAATGTCTTTCTTCAGACCATTGCTGGTTCAGTGTTGTCCTGTCTGCTGTGACCCAGAGACTGCAGACATGAGGAGCTGTGCTCCCTGGGTATGCTGAACATAATAAAGGACTGCAGGGAGTTTTTCTCTGAGTTGCTTCCTCGAGGCTTCTGTGGAGCTGCAGGGCAATGCCTGAGTGCAGAGGTGGAGGGACAGAGTCCCCAGCACAGCAGCAGTGCAGAAAGCCCCAGAGCCCCAGAGATTAGGCTGTCCTCTCCTGCTAAGCCCTGTGCTGGGGCAAGAGCCTGAGTGCTCTGGCAGCTTGGGCACTGTGCTGCTGGGTGGCAGTGCTGGGACTGCAGGCAGGGACATGCCAGAGCTACTTCTGAGGACAGAACTGTGCTGCAGAGGCACTGCCATCAGAACAGGAGGTCTCCTCATCCCTTCACCAACCCGCTCCCATTACAGACTGCAACTACTCAGAGTCCAAACTGGATACCCTGACCCCTTCCAGTATAGACTCAGTCCAAACATGGTTCCTCTAACCCCTCGCAGTGGAGATGTGGCCTCATCCCAGGACAAACTGGATCATACTGTCCTCTAGCACTGCAGCTTGGGTCCTGACCCATTTCCAGTATAAGCTGTGTTATTGTCCTGCATAGCACTGTCAGCAGCAGGCAGCGAGGGAAAGCAGCAGCAATCAATGTGATTGATAAGCACACTTCAACTGTATTGTTCGGATACACAGCTTATAAAGCATCTCAGCTAAATATGCACAAATGTCATTATTCTATTGGTCTCTGGCTGAAGGCCTACTTGCAGTTAGGTCTACATGCTATTTCAGAAAACTCCCTTCTAACTAGTTCTTTGTTCTCATCCTGTCATCTTAAACACAGCTGAAGTACAGCACAAGGCCAAGTGACCTTGCTGCTCATCAGCATTTTAGCTAACTGTGAGCAGTAAACAACAAGATGGAGTGTGGGCTACACATTCTGTTCAAATAGTTGTTCCACAGAACCATGTTCCTTAGATTCAAGCCATTCCTCAACAATTCCCCTTTTTCTTCTGCATCCGGCATCAGGAACAGTGTGGCCAGCAGGAGCAGGGAGGTCATTCTGCCCCTGTACACTGCACTGGTTAGGCCACACCTTGATGTCCTGTGTCCAGTTCTGGGCCCCTCAGTTTAGGAAGGATGTTGACTTGCTGGAACGGGTCCAGAGAAGGGCAATGAAGTTGGTGAGGGGTTTGGAAGACACAAGCCTGTGGAGGAGAGGCTGAGGGAGCTGGGGTTGCTTGCCTGGAGAAGAGGAGACTCAGGGGTGACCTTATTGCTCTCTACAACACTGAAGGGAGGTTGTAGGTGTAGCAGGCAGAGGTTGGTCTCTTTCCCAGGAGCCAGAGTACCAGAACAAGAGGACACAGTCTCAGGCTGTGCCAGGGCAGATTTAGGCTGGATGTTAGGAGAAGTTCTATACAGAGAGAGTGATTGCCCACTGGAATCGGCTACCCGTGGAGGTGGTGGAGTCACCTTCATTGGAGGTGTTCAGGAGGAGACTTGATGGGGTGCTTGGTGCCATGGTTTAGTTGTTCAGGTGGGTTGGATTGGTTGATGGGTTGAATGCAATGATCTTGAAGGTCTCTTTCAACCTGGTGTTGTTTATTGTATTAATGTATTAAGTTAATTTAAAGGAAAGCTCAAGATGTTACTCATTTACACTTCACATAATACATCCCACATGCAATACGCAAAACAAGCAATATCAACAGAACAATACCAGTCCAGCGGCGTAAACCTTCCTTGAGCAAACCCAACAACGAAGAGACAGATTTCCAAACCAAGATTGAAACCATTGATCAAAAGGATTCACATTTTTAACAATTGATTATGGTTTTCCAACCAAGCATCCTTTGATAAATTGATGACTGTGATCAGACAAATTAAAACAACACATGCCTTGAAAATCCTCACAGCCATGACCATGAGCAAAAGCAAGAAATCAACAGCAGCTCTATTCTGTAAATATGCATGCTTAAACTATTGGATCTAAAAGCAATGAGCTAAAGTTTCAGTAGCAACATTAGCCTGTTTAGCTGACCAGCAAGCCAATTTCTCAATTGCTTTAAAGCTGCTTAGCAGCAAGACCCAGGAATAAAAAGAGAAAACAAAGATATTTGCTGTAGCTGACCACAAAGCTAGATCATCTTTACAGCTTCCATCCAGATGGAGCAAGGATTGTTTTTGTCAATGTTGCAGTGCAGCAGATGTTTAGCCAATCCAATTGTCGAGGGGCAAATAGGGTAAGCCTACCCAGATAACATGGATCATGCAGTAACTGCTGAGTCAGTCCCTTAATTAATAATGCACTACAATTTCCACTTCACTCTCATTACTACAAGTATTACTACTATAATTAACAAACATATTTACATCAAATCTGGATATCCCTATGAAAAACGTCTGAAAAGTCTGTAAGCTCAAAGAAAATTCATTATTGCCTGTCATGTTGGCCCATGTTACCCATAAGTTCTCTCTGGATTAATCTTCATGATGATTAAGTGGCTGATTATGAATATCAACACTGTCTTTTACAATCTGTTTTTAGAGTATGTTGCATCTTTATTTATCTCTAGGATGGTCAAAAATCATGAATTGCTTAATGGCAGCAAGATTTTTCCATCTGTAAAGGTAGATCTGGCCAGGCTCTAGCTTCACAGACAGAGAAAACTTGCAGGCAAACAGCAGAGCAAAGGGCTTCATTGCTTTGCCAATAGAAATTACCCATAATAACGTGGTTTTGCTCATCCTAGTGATACTGATTTCTTAATGTTCACACAGCAGTTAAGCAATTAGATAGAATACAATAGCAGTCATGACACTCCTAAGTTAGAAGCTTTCTTGACCTCTTGGATTACTGTGACAGTCGTGAGGTCAGTGCTAGGCAGGTTTGCTGTCTGCCTTTTTTCATGACAGTTGTGCCGTGTTCGTGCTGTCTTGTGGTGAGAGGGTTGGCAGCACTTTGCAAAGTTGATGTTTCTAGGTTTGAATGAGCTAACTATCTCTTGTTGGTACCATTAAAAATTTTTTTTCTATGGGGTATTGTCTCTTCCCCCCCCCCCCCCCCTTTTTTTCAGGTTTTTATTGTTTGTTGTTGTTTCCAGCCTACAATGAAAATGCAGTGTCGTAATGAATTGTGATTTTCCCTCTAAGTGTGTAAAATTACAGCAAACTGGTGAGATAACATTTAAGTCCATATGAACATTTTCTCAATCACACAACAATCAAACCACCATAATATTCAGTCCTAATCACATGGTGCTGTGGTACATTCTTCTGACTGATGCTTTGATCTGAGAGTATCATAACAGTTATTGTGATCGATGTTGGACTCCATGGGAAATGCTGTTTCCTCACAGTCTTGATTCTTCTGCCGTTGTTTATGGCAATGATTGCAATTGACAGAAAAGAAGGCTTGAGGTGACCTTATTGTGGCCATCCAGTATCTAAAGAGAGCCTACAAGAATGCTGGGGAGGGACTTCCTAGGGTGTCAGGAAGTGACAGGACTAGGGAGAATGGAATGAAGCTGTGGGTGGGGAGATTCAGGCTGGACGTGAGGAAGAAGTTCTTCACCGTGAGAGTTGTGAAGCCCTGGAATGGGTTGTCCAGGGAGGTGGCTGAGGCCCCGTCCCTGGAGGTGCCCAAGGCCGGCCTGATGTACTGTGGAGTGTCCCATGGCATCCTTGTGATCCTTCCAACCCTGAGTGATTCTATGAGTCCATGATTCCATATATTTTGTAATTAATTAATTTTTGTTTTTGATGTAATCTATTTTGTAATTTGTAATTTTTTTAATATCAATTTCTTAATCTATTCTGGAAATTTTTCCCAATCTATTGTTAATAAATTTGTCTTATTTTGATTTTATTATTTTTTCTAATTTAATTTGAATTTTGTTTTCAATATTTTTATTCTTTTTGAATTTTTTAAAAATTTCTTTAATTTAAATTTTTCTTTTGTATTTTTTTTCTAATTTAATTTTTTTAATCTTTTGTTATTTTTTTCTTTTTGTTAATTTATTTTTTGTAATCTACTTTGTAATTTTTCATATTTTTAATTTTATTTTTTATTAATTTATATTTTTATTCTAATTTTGGTTTGTTTTTTTTACTTTGAATTTACTAATCTTTTTGTTAATATTTTTTCAATATGTTTACCTGTAATCTAGTTTCTATTGTATTGTTTAATTTTTATTATTTTATTTTATTTTTTACAAGCTTTAATGTATCTTTTTATGTAATTATTTTTTTAATCTATACTTTTTATTATTTTTTGTCAATTTGAATCTAAATTTTTTTTCTAATTTTTAAAATTTTAATTTTTTTATTATTATTTCAATTTCGTTTTTTGTAATTTTAAATTAATTTTAATTTTTAAAAAACTTTTAAATTGTATTGTTTTTATTTTGTTTTGTAATTTTTAATTTTATTTGTATTTTGTATTCCAATTAATTTGTTTATTTATTTTATCTCCTTTTTAATCTTTTATTTTTAATCTTACATCGTTTGTTTTAATTAATTTATAATTTTTGCATGTTTGTTTTATTTAACCAATTTCCTATTTAATTTTGATTTTTGCTTTTTTAATTTTAAACCTTCTTATTTTCTATTAATTCTTTTTTATTACTATTTTTCATTTTAATTTCTTGAAATTTTCTTTATAAATTTGTTTGTTTTAATCTCGTTGTCTTGATAATCCTTACTTTTATTTTTTGCCAATAACCCTTATGTTTTTGTCAGTAGCTATTTTTTGTTAGTAATCCTTATGAGTTTTCAGTTTGGTATATTTTGTTTCGTTGTTTTGTTTTATTGCTGATCTTATTGCTATTATTCTGTTAATTTGGTTTTATTTTAATTTTGTTTGTTTTAATTTGTTCTCTATTATTTTTGTTATTATTTTGTTATCTTTTACTCTTATTTTTTGTATCTAAGTTTTTGTACTTTTGTATATAAGTTTTTGTACTTCTTGTATCCAAGTTGTAATTTTTTGGTTTCTGCTCTGTTAGATATATTTGTATTTTAAAATTGTTCTTTTGTACGTGTTTTCTGGTTTACTATTTGTGTATTTATTTGTATTATTTGTATTTTTTCTAGTCAATATCTAAGAAGGAAATAGAAAGATTTTACATTGGCTAAGGAATACTTTGAAGAATGAATACCTATTTGCTACAACCTTAACTCTATTACACGGAGCTCCTTTGCAATGCCGAGGCACACAGCTAAGAAGGTTCGAACCAAAAGAAAATCTTACAATGTGAACTCATTACTAAGTGCTTATGCCTTACTGCAATTACTCTGTACTAAGTACCTGTAAATACCAAATGATTACTATTCATTATGCTTACTAGGAAGACTTAGCAAAACTCTAACAGAACTCTGAAAGACATTGCAATCAGAAATGATGAAATTAGCACTGTTGCTTTAAATCAGAGCAGAGCTTTGGTAGACTAGAGTCGTACCAGAAAAGGGAGGGGGGTACGGTGGGGAGGGTCACTAGCAAGGTGTGCAGTAGTTGCAATTGTTTCTGCAGTAGGGTCTTAACAACTTGCAGACTATCATGTCTGAGCGACCACTGCTCCACCCATACTGGATTAGCTGTTGTCCATTTTAATGTGGGGGTTGGTTGCTGACCAGTAGCCACCACAGAAAAGAACAGTAACGAGTTTTGCTCCTAGCTGACTTAAGGCATCTCAGCCCAATAGGGCAACTGAAGGTTAACACGTACGGTCTTAGTGATTGATTTGCTAGCTAACTGCACTGGCTCTTTGCTGACCCAGGTTGTTTGGATACATTTAAAACCTTTAAACCTTTCAAACTCTGGAGTCATTTGCTATGAGCATGGAGAATTTGCCATGAGCCATGGCTAGAGACCATTCCATTTATGACGAGATACAATAGTGACATCAGCTCCAGCATCCACAATCATTGAAAACTGTATAGGTTGGCCACAAGGGTGTCTGATAGTCACAATCTGTTCTAGTTTTCCCTTAGCCTTCTGGAAGTGTTGGAGAATGGCTTAAATCTAAGGGACATGATTCTGTGGAACAGCTACTTGAGCAGAATGTGTAGGCTGCACTCCACTTCTTGTTTACTGCCCATAGTTAGCTGACTTGCTGATGCTGCAAGGTCACTGTGGCCTTGTAGCAGTTTTGCAGCTGTGTTTGTAAGATAGCAGATGGGAAAGGAAGAGTTAGTGAGAAGGGAGTTTTCTGAGATTGTTCACAGCCTAATTGCAAGTAGGCTGGATATCATAATGTGGCCTTCAGTCAGAGACCAACAGAATCATGGCATTGATACATATTTAGCTGAGATGCTTCATAAGCTGTGTGTCCGGGTGTGACCGGCTTCGGCTGTGCCTTTGAGAAAGGGACAGCTGCTGAGCACTCTGGCTGAATGTTTTTGATATTTAAATGACAACAAGATAAGGTCTAAACGAATTTCATTGGTAGATTGGCAGAATGCAACTTTAAGTCCTGTCAGTTCAGTCTGGGTTCAGTCTGTCCTTTCCCTCTGGTCGTGCGGGCCTGTTCCTCCCTCTGAAGCAGCAGCTTGGCCGGACAGCAGCGACGATTGATCACCAAAGCTAACCAGAGAAGAAAACTAATTCCTGCACTTGCTTTGAGCCAACAGAATTTTCTCCTTAATTGCCTTTCTCTCTCTCTAACCCTTTTTGGGGAAAAAAGGGAGGTAGGGAGGGAGGGGGACAGGGGCCGGGGGCACACGCTCCTCCCGCTGGGGGCTTCTGTATACATTCACTGCTGGTATTTCTGTAGTATTGTAAATACTGTCTAGGGGGATCTGGGGGGGTATGGGGGGGTTCTCTTAAGGGGTTGGGGGGGTCTGGGGGGTCTCTAAGGGGGTCTGGGGGCTCTGGGGTGGTCTCTAAGGGGCTGTGGGGGGGTCTCTAAGGGGGTCTGGAGGGGTCTAGGGGGGTCTCCAAGGGGGTCTGGGGGGTCTGGGAGGGTGTCTATGGGGCTCTGGGGGGGTCTTGGGGCTCTGGGGGTTCTCCAAGGGGGTCTGAAGGGGTCTGGGAGGGTCTGGGGGGGTCTCCAAGGGGGTCTAGGGGGTCTCGGGGGGAGTCTCTGAGGGGGTCGGGGGGGGTTCTGGGGGGGTCTTTAAGGGGCTCTGGGGGCCTAGGTGTCTCTAAGGGGGTCTGGTGGGGGTCTGTAAGGTGGTCACGGGGGTCTGGGGTAGTCTCTAATGGGGTCTGGAGGTCTCTATGGGGGTCTGGGGGGGTCTGGGGGGGCCTCTAAGGGCATCTGGGGGGGTCAGGGTGAGTCTGGAGGGGGCTCTAGGGGGTCTGGGGGTCTGGGTGAGTGTGGGATGGTCTCCAGGGGGTCTGGGGGGGTCTCTAAGGGGGTCTGGGGGGGTCTCTATGGGGTCTGTGGGGGGGTGGGGTGACTGTGGGGTGGTCCCTTAGGGGTCTGGGGGGGTCTGGAGGGGCCTCTAAGGGTCTGGGGAGGTCTGGGGGGTCTCCAAGGGAGTCTGGGGGGGTTGGGGGGGTCTCCAGGGGGGTCTGGGGGTTCTTGGGGGGATCTTTAATGTGGTCTGGGGGGGTCGGGGGTCTCTAAGGGGGTCTGGGGGGGTGGGTGGGTCTGGGGGGTCTCTAAGGGGTCTGGGGGGCCTCTATGGGGGTCTGGGGGTCTCTAAGGGGGTCTGGGGGGTCTGGGTGAGTCTGGGGGGTCTCTAAGGGGGTCTGGGGGGGCCTCTAAGAGGGTCTGGGGGGGTCTGGGGTGGTCCAGGGAGTCTGGGGGGGTCTGGGGGTCTGGGGGGGATCTTTAATGTGGTTGGGGGGGTCTGGGGGTCTCTAATGGGGGTCTCTATAGGGGTCTGGGGGGTCTGGGGGGGGGTCCAAGGGAGTTGGGGGGGTCTGGGGGGGTCTCTAGGGGGGGTTGGGGGGGATCTTTAATGTGGTCGGGGGGGGTCTGGGGGGTCTCTAAGGGGGTCTGGGGGGGGTCTCTATGGGGGTCTGGGGGGGTCTAGGGGGGTCTCTAAGGGCATCTGGGGGGGTCTGGGTGAGTCTGGGGGGGTCTGGAGGGGTCTCTAAGGGGTCTGGGGGGGTCTGGGGGGTCTCTAGGGGGGTCAGGGGGTTTCTGGGGGGGATCTTTAATGTGGTCGGGGGGGGGTTCTGGGGGGTCTCTAAGGGGGTCTGGGGGGTCTGAGGGGGTCTCTATAGGGTCTGGGGGGGGTCTGGGGGGGTCTCCAAGGGAGTCGGGGGGGTCTGGGGGGGGGTCTCTAGGGGGGTCTGGGGGTTCGTGGGGAGATCTTTAATGTGGTCGGGGGGGGTCTGGGGGTCTCTAAGGGGTCTGGGGGGTCTGAGGGGGTCTCTATAGGGGTCTGGGGGGTCTGGGGGGGTCTCCAGGGAGTCTGGAGGGGTCTGGGGGGGTTCTATGGGGGGTCTGTGGGGGTGGGAGTAGTGTGGGTGGTCCTATAGGGGTCTGGGGGGGTCGGGGGGGGTCTGGAGGGGCCTCTAAGGGGGTCTGGGGAGGTCTGGGGGGTCTCCAGGGGGGTTCTGGGGGTTCTTGGGGGGATCTTTAATGTGGTCTGGGGGTCGGGGGGTCTCTAAGGGGGTTCTGGGGGGGTCTGGGTGGGTCTGGAGGGGCCTCTAAGGGGGTCGGGGGGGTCTCTATGGGGGTCTGGGGGGTCTCTAAGGGGGTCTCGGGGTCTGGGGGGGCTTATTGGGGGTCTTGAGGGTGTGGGGGGTCTCCAAGGGGGTCTGGAGGGGTCTGGGGTTATGTGGGGGGGTCTCTTAGGGCGTCTGGGAGGTCCCGGGGGGTATCTCCAAGGGGGTCTGGAGGGGTATAGGGGGGTCTTCAAGGCGGTCTAGGGGGGTCTGAGGGGGGTCAGGGTGGTCTGGGGGGGTCTGGCGGGGGTCTAAAGGGCTCTGGGAGGGTCTGTGGGCATCTTAAGGTGGTTGGGGGTTCTCCAAGGGGGTCCCGGGGGTCTGGGGGGGTCTGGGTGGGTCTTATAGGGGTTGGGGGGTTCTATATGGGGGTCTAGGGGGGTCTAAGGGATCTGGGGGGTCTGGGGGGGTCTGGGGCGTCTCCAAGGGGGTTGTGGGGGTCTGGAGGGTCCTAGAGGGTTGAGGGTCTGGGGAGTTGGGGGTCTCTAAGGGGCTCTGGGGGGGTTTGGGGGGTCTCGTCTCTATGGGGGTCTGGGGGGGTCCTCTGGGGCTCGGGGCTGGGGGCTCGGGGTCTCTAAGAGTCTCGGGGGGGGTCTGGGGGGGTCTCTAAGGGGCTCGGGGGGGTCTGGAGGTGTCAGAGAGGCTGCAGTGGGGGTGGCCAAGCACACAGGAGCAGCCTGTTTCATACCCATAATATCCTGCACCCTCTAAATCCCTCTCAGTCCTTCTCTGCCTCCTCCTCCCCTCTGGGCTCCCACGGGAGATGCTCCCTGCTGGGCCATGCTGGGGCAGTGGCTCACGGCCAAGGCTCTGGCAAGGCTGAGAGGCCCCACAGGAGCAGGGCAGCTGGGACACAGCTTCTCTTTGCCTCCTGGCAGACAGGAGGCACTGGCAGCCTGTCCCAGACTTGAGCCCAGCTGGAAGTGTAAGGATGTCCGATGGATGCTGCCCCCTTGTGGTCTGAGTGCCTGCTCCAGTCAGCTCCTTCGGATAAGCACTGAATCGACCACAGGCACCGCGGGTGCCCAGCGGGACGGCTTTCTGGAGGACAAAGGGCTGCCCCAGAGCGCTGCAAGGCACCAGCCCCAGAGCAGGCAGTTGCCTCTGCCACCAAGGCCTGGGAGGAGACACTTGGCTGTGAGCCTTTGAGGTTCTTCTTGCAAGGGCAGTGCTCAGGGCTTGGCCTTTCTGCTTCACAGACCAAAGGCAAGTTTTTCTGCCCTGCTCTTTGCCTTTGTCTCCTGCAATCCTGGCCTCTAACAAGCTGCTCTAAGGAGTCCCTGGGGAGCCTTTGTCAGGAACAAGCCTCAGGGAGGCCAATCAGTGCTTCAAGGGACTTTGGAGTTTCTTCTGCCTTGGACTTGTTGAGAGGCTTCTTGGCAGTCCCTTGGCAGAGTCTCCTGGCAGTACCTAAGGATGATGGAATCAGCCCAAATACTCCATGGGGCTCATTAAATACTGCTGAACCTCTCATTATTGCCAAGGTTTCTGCAGCTAATTGGAGAGGTTTTTAGTGCACAAAGTATATGCTCACTGCTCATCCTCACTCCCCACTGCCCCCAGCAGAGCCCTGAGCCACAGGTGAGGGACAGGATCTGCCTTGCCAGGGGCTGGGGGTCAGGGCTTGGCCCTTTGGATCAATGAAACCCCTCCAGGTTTGCTCAGCAGCAGAGCCACCTTGAGCTGCTTGTCCTGACCTCTCAGCACTGCCTCAGGTCTCTGCTCTCCCCACAGCCTGGAGATGCTTCAGTGCCTCCAGTGATGCTTCCCTTGCATCCACTCTCTCCTCTGCTCTAACCAGCCCTGGGGACCCTTTCCCAGTATGCTTCACTGGGACCCATTAACAATACAACAAACTTCAGAGTTTGAATCTGACTTTGACTTCTGGAGAGGTTTCATCAGCTTCCTCTCAGTCCCTGAGGTTTACAGGGCACCAAAAGCCAACAGAGGAGTTATAAAAAATGCCTTGGGCAGGTCATCTGCTGCTGAGCTGGGCCAGGCTCCTGGGCTGGAAGGAGCTGCTGGCAAGCAGGCAGGGCTGCAGGAGACAGCTCTGGGCAGGAGCAGCTCCTCTGCACAGCACAGCAGGGCTGAGGACACTTCCAGAGGATCTCAGGGAGATGAGGAAGGCAGAGAGAGCTTCCAGATGGCCAGGACTGTGAGGCTGACTGAGAGCTCACTGGAGTCACTGCAGTCCCTGACACAGTGAGGCTGTGGGTGCAGGACACTGCAGCTGGAGCTCCTGGAGGCATCTCCATCTCGGCAGCTGATGCTCAGCTGAAGGCCTGGAGTGTGCACACAGAAGAAGGACCAAAGCCCTTCAGTTCCATCCTGTGAGCGGCAGTGAGCAGAGCTGGGTAAGGAGAAGGCTTCACCCCCAGCCCTCTGCCTTTCTCTCTTCCCTTCACTGTCTCTGCAGCACTGCAGAGATGGTCTCTGGTTCTCCACCTCTCCATGGGACTCTTGTTCTCTGGGATTGGGCTGTTGGTCACTTTCTGCTCTGACACCAGAGGAATCTTCATGGCTATTCTGCATCCCTGCTGTTTGAGACTGTGATGAACTCTGCCATGGGTTGGTAGGGATGGGACTGAGCTGATGCATTCCTCCTGCAGCTCAGGGACAGGGGTTACAATGAGCCTGAGAGAAGTGTGCCCTAACTTGTCACTGCCTTTCCCTCCTTGCACAGGTCTCCATGGCCAGAGGCAGCAGATGGCCAACAGCAGCTCCATCAGCCACTTCCTCCTCCTGCCATTCCCAGGCACAAGGCAGCTGCAGCTCCTGCACTTCTGCCTCTTCCTGGCCATCTACCTGGCTGCCCTGCTGGGCAATGGCCTCATCATCACCACCATAGCCTGGGACCACCACCTCCACACCCCCATGTACTTCTTCCTCCTCAACCTCGCCCTCCTTGACCTGGGTGCCATCTCCACCACTGTGCCCAAATCCATGGCCAATTCCCTGAGGGACACCAGGGACATCTCCTATGCAGGATGTGTTCTCCAGGTCTTTATCTTTGTCTTTTTGCTTTCAGCAGAGTTTTTCTCCTCACCACCATGTCCTACGATCGCTACATGCCATCTGCAGACCCCTGCACTATGAGACCCTCCTGGGCAGCAGAGTTTGTCTCCACTGGCAGAAACTGCCTGGGGCTGTGGGACTCTCAATGCTCAGCTGCACACAGCCAATACATTTTCCCTGCCCCTCTGCCAGGGCAATGCTGTGCAGCACCAGTTTTCTGTGAAATCCCCCAGATCCTCAAGCTCTCCTGCTCCACATCCTACCTCAGGGAACTTTGGCTTATTTTGGTCAGTGCTTGTTTATACTTTTCTTGTTTTGTGTTGATTGTGGTGTCCTATGTGCAGATCTTCAGGGCAGTGCTGAGGATCCCCTCTCAGCAGGGACGCCACAAAGCCTTTGCCACCTGCCTCCCTCACCTGGCTGTCATCTCCCTGTTGCTCAGCACTGGCTTCTTTGCCTACCTGAAGCCCTCCTCCATCTCCTCCCCATCCCTGGATATGATGGTGTCAGTTCCGTACTCAGTGGTGCCTCCAGCACTGAACCCTCTGATCTACAGCCTGAGGAACCAGGAGCTGAAGGCTGCCCTGAGCCAACTGAGCCCTGTATGCTTTCAGAAGCAATAAACTCTTTGTCTTCTTTTGCAGAGCAGTTCTGATGTCACTCAGTGCAGGCCCAGCCTGGCTGCTCGAGTTCCGGCTGCTGCTGGTGCTGTTCCCCTTGGGAGAATGTTGTTGCCACACAAATGTCTTTCTTCAGACCATTTCTGGTTCAGTGTTGTCCTGTTGCTGTGATCAAGAGACTGCAGACATGAGGAGCTGTGCCTCTGTGCAAAGGTGGAGGGGCAGAGTCCCAGCACAACAGCAGTGCCAGGCAGCCCCACAGCTTGGGCTGTCCTCAGCTGCTCTTTCTTCCCTTCCACCCTCTCCTGCTGAGCCTCTGTGCTGGGGCAAGGCCTGAGTGCTCTGGCAGCTTGGGCACTGTGCTGCTGGGTGGCAGTGCTGGGACTGCAGGCAGGGAGAGCCAGGGCTGCTTGTGGGACAGAGCTGTGCTCCAGAGCAGCACTGCCATCAGAACAGGAGGTCTCCTCATCCCTTCATTCCCCAACCCCTTCCCATTACAGACTGCACCTACTCAGAGTCCAAACTGGATACCCTGACCCCTTCCCCTATAGACTCAGTCCAAACACGGTTCCTGTATCCCCTCCCAGTACAGATGTGGCCTCATCCCAGTACAAACTGGATCCTACTGTCCTCTAGCACTGCAGTCTGGATCCCAGCACAGCACAGAATGTATCCCCTGACTCCCTTCCCAGTACTAAATGCATCCATCCAGTAAAAACTGCTCACCCTCATGCCCTCCCAGTAGAGCCTGGGCCCTGTCCCAGTACAAGCTGCATTCCCTGACCACATTCTCAGCACAATTTGGATCCTTTTAGCCCTTCCCAGTACAGACCTGGTCACATCTCAGGACAAACTGCATCTCCTGAACCCTTCCCAGCTCAGATGTGGTCTTATCTCACTGCAAACTGCATCACTTTCCCATCTCCCATACAGTTTCCTGTGCCAGTACAAAGTGCATCCCTTGGACCCCTTCCCAGCCCCAGCTGCACCCAGCACAGCACAAAGTGGATATCCTGATCCCAGGGCAGCTGTGGTCTGATCCTGGTACCAATGGGATCCCATTGCCATCTCCCAGCACAGTCTGACTCTCATCCCAGTACAAAGTGCATCTCCTGAAACCCTGATTCCATCCCAGCACAGACCAGGACCCATCCCTGCAAAATGATCCCCTGATGCCATCCCAGTTCCGACTGGGCCCCTCTCCACTTGAGCAGGCAGCGTGAGCTTGCGTCCCTAATGCCAAGGGCAGCCTAGGCTGCAACCAAAGCAGCATGGCCAGAGATGGAGAGAGAGCATTCTGTCACTTTGCTCTGGTAAGACCTCCCCTGAAGCCCTCAACACAGGAAGGACATGGAGCTGATGAGCACATCCACAGGAGGGCCACAGAAATGATCAGGGGCTTGCAGCAGCTCTGCTATGAGGACAAGCTGAGGGAACTGGGGGTGTGCAGCCTGGAGAAGAGGAGGCTCTGGGGAGACCTTGTAGCAGCCTTCTAGTACCTGAATAGGGACACAAGAAGGATGGAGAGAGACTGTTTGCAGGGGCCTGCAGGGACAGGATGAGAGGCAATGGCATCAAACCAGAGAAAAGTGAATTCAGATTGGATATCAGGAAGAACTCCTTCACTGTGAGGGTGGTGGAACACCTGAACAGGTGGCCCAGGGAGGGGATTGAGGCTCCTTCCTGCAGATATTCAAGGTGAGGCTCCCAGTCAGCCTTGGTTCTCTACTCCTACTAACTTGCTACCCTGTCCCACTGCTAGTACAGCCCCAAACCAACCCATACCCCTCAGGGGTGGTGTTCACCTCAGCACTACCCAGCACCCTCAGCAGGACACCAAAGCCTCTTATCAGCCTTGGCCTGAGCCACAGACTTGAAAGGCAGCACTGAGCCCTCCCTATACACCACAGCCCCAAAGCTCCTTCCTATGCTCTGAGCTCCTGCATCCCCTCCCACCCTTACTGACCCTGCTTGGCACCTGGCACAGGACAGGGGCTGGGAGCCACCAGAGGAAGAGGAGCCAGAGGTGGCCTGTGGCTGAGCAGCTGATGGACACCAGGAGCAGAGGGGTGGCAATGCCATGGGCAGCTCAGCTGTGCCTCAGGATCTCCTGCACAGCAGCAGCCACAAGGCTGGGCAGAAGCTAGGAGGTCACTGCTGGCTCAGCAGCTGATAGGGCAGCAGCAGGAAGAGGGCAGGAAAGGGACTGGGAGGTCACTTCTTGCTGCAGCAGCTGAGAGGGCAGCCCCTGACTCATAGCTGGCCTCTGTGCATTTGGCCTCCCAGCTGCCAGAGTCCCCAGCAGGCAGCAGAAGGCATGTGGTGGCCAAGGGACTTGTGTGACTTCCTGTCCCTAAGCACCTGGTGGCCCCTGCATGAAGAGCCTTGGAGCTGGGTTGTCACCTCCCTGCCACCTGAGGGCCTGAGGAGACCGCAGCAGGGACAGGGCTTGGCTGTGGCTGCTGGAGAAGTTGAAAGGCAGCAGCAGGGACCTGCCTTGGAAGGCCCTGCAGAGGTTTCTTGTGGCTGCTCAGCTGCCAGGCCACAAGCAGGCTGAGGCCTTGGGCCAGCACTGGGACATCAATGAGAAGCTGAGAAGCTCCTAGGGCAGGAGGAGCCACATGGCCAGGAGGTGAATGTGAGCTCACTGCAAACTCCAATCCCTTTGTGTCATTGGCCAGCAGCAGGCCCAGGGCTGGTCTGGGGACTGTGGCATCCCTTGTGCCTGCCAAGCTGAGAGGCAGCAGCAAGGAGGTGCCTTGGCTGTTGTTTTGGAGCTGGAGGCTCTGCTCAGTGCCCAGGCAGAAAGGCCTCTGGCAGGGACCATTGCCAATGGCCTGGGATGGAGCAGAGCCTGAGCAGAGTGCAGAAGGCCAAGTGCAGCTGGGCTGTGGTAGGAGGAGTGTAGCCACCTGGACACAGAGGTTGTCCTCCCCTGCACTCAGCACTGCTGTGACCACATCTGCAATATTGGGGTCTGGCTGTGGAGTTCCTTAGCCTGGAGGAATGGAGAGGTACTGGAGAAGCTCCATTGGAATTCTTTCCAATGGGTGTAGGTTGTAGCTAACCATACAGCATGTGAGCAAGGACACATCCTGGTGAGCAGTTATTGGCACAGAGAATTTCCAATCACAGCCAATGATTACAGAGGCATCACACAGACAGAAACTGAACTGATTGCTGTGGTGGGTGTTCCAGAGCTGTGACAAATATTGTGGTGCAGGCCCAGCTGGACAGAGCAGTTGTGTGCAGGATCACCGCTGGAGGGGACTGTGAAGGGAGCGGAGAGGGACTTGCTCTCTCTGAGCCCGTACCCTCAATGCCATCAGGAGCCGGTACCGCTCAAGAGATGACCTGCCCTGGGCCCCAGTTAGATGGACAACTATGGAACAGGGCATTCGCTACCTGAGACAGATGGCTGTGCTGGAAATCATTTATGGGGATGGCCAGCTCCCACAGACCCAGATGAGGTGCCCATGAGACGGCCCTTTGTGAAGAACTCACCCAGGGTGCTCCTCAGAAATATGCTCCCACATTGGGAGGGATACTCCTGACTGGACAGGATGGAAGTCCTAAAACTGTCTGTGAGTCTGCCAATGATTTAAGGGAATATGAGGACAGCGTAAATCAGAAACCCCTGATCTCAGCCATAGAAACTGTGGCTAAAGACATTGTCAAAGAGATCGACCTCCATGTCTGAACTGAAAAGGGGGAGCGATGCCTCCTTTTCCCCTTCCCTTCAGAATGGATCCAGGTTTCAGCAATCAGGAACAGGCGACCTTCCCCTAGGAGAGCACCCCAAGCCAATGGGGGATGTCAAGGGAGTCTCTGTGGAGGTTCCTCTGTGACCACGGAGAGGACATGGACACCTGGCATGGCCAACCCACCTCTGCCCTCTGGAACAGAGTGTGGGAACTGCAAGGTGGGCACCATGGGGATAACTCATCCAGGAGAAGGGCTGCCCCAGTTTCCCAGAGGGGTCCCTCTCGCTCAAGAGACCCTTCCCCTAGGAACACAGGACCCTGCGACAAGTGTGGACATCGCCGCCAGCATTAGAGGTGCCCTACCTCCAGCCAGGTGGAGGCCAGGGACAACAGAGTGTCCTGGGATGTGTATGTGAAATGGCCTGGCACTTCAGAAGCCCTGAAGTACCCAGCTCTGGTGGACACAGGGGCCCAATGCACCCTGATACCATCGAGGTACAAAGGGGCTGAGCCCATAAGCATTCAGGGAGTCCCAGGGGGCTCACAAGACCTGACTGTACTGCAGGCTGAGAGCAGCCTGACGGGAATGAATGGGGAAAGCACAACCTAGTGACTGGTCCAGATGCACCTTGCATTCTTGGCATTGACTTTCTGCGGGAGGGATGCATCAAGGAGCCTAGGGGGCACAAGTGGGCATTTGGGGTGGCAGCTGTAGAGACTGCAGGCAAAGAACAGCTGTCCACCAAGCCCGAGCTGTCGGATGACCCCTCCGTGGTGGGCAGCCATAAGGTGCAGGATTTGAAGCTACCTATTGCCTCTCACATAGTGCATCGCAGGCAATACAGGGCCAACAGAGACTCTCTGCACCCCATACACCAACTGATTCGATGACTGGAGAGCCAGAAGGTGATCAGCAAGGCTCACTCCCCCTTCAACAGCCCGATATGGCCAGTGCGGAAGGCAAATGGGGAATGGAGACTGACCGTGGACTACCGTGGCCTGAATGAGGTGACTCCTCCGATCAGCGCTGCTGTGCCGGACATGCTGGAGCTCCAGTACCAGCTGGAGTCGAAGGCGGCCAAGTGGTATGCCACAAGTGACATTGCTAATGCCTTTTTCTCCATTCCCATTGCAGAAGAATGCAGGCCACAGTTTGCTTTCACCTGGAGGGGAGTTCAGTACCAATGGAATGGGTTTCCTCAGGGCTGGGTCCATAGCTCGACCATCTGCCACGAGGTGATCCAGACTGCCTTAGAGAAAGGTGGAGCCCCTGAGCATCTGCAGTTCATCAATGACATCATCGTATGGGGTGAGACAGCAGAGGAAGTTACCACAAGGGTAAGAGGATAATTGCTATCCTGTTGGAGGCTGGCTTTGCCATCAAGAGAAGTAAGGTCAAAGGGCCTGCCAGGGAGATCCAGTTCCTGGGTTCAATGGCAGGATGGCCGTTGCCACATCCCTCAGGAGGTGGTGAACAGGGTAGCCACTCTGGTGCAGCCCACGAACAAGCAAGAGACACAGTCCTTTTGGGGCTTGTGGGCTTCTGTAACACATTCCGGATACAGTCAGATTGTGAAGCCTCTCTTCCATGTAACAAGGAAGAAAAATGATTTTGTGTGGGACCTGAGCAGCAGGTGGCATTCGAGCAGATCAAACGAGAGGTGGTCCACGCTATGGCTCTGGGACCTGTTGGAACTGGACCAGAGATCAAGAATGTGCTGTACACTGCAGCTGGTGAGAATGGTCCTACGTGGAGCTTGTGGCAGAAGGCTCCTGGTGAAACCAGGGGCAGGCCCCTAGGTTTCTGGAGGAAGGGCTACAAAGGCTGCAAGGCCAACTACACCGCAACAGAAAAGGAAATCCTAGCTGCCTATGAGGGCATTCGAGCTGCCTCTGAGGTCATTGGGACTGAGTCACCTCTATTTCTGGCTCCAAGGCTTCCAGTCCTGACCTGGATGTTCAAAGGAAGAGGCTCAACCCCACATCATACCACAGATGTCACCTGCAGGAAGTGGATGGCCCTGATAACGCAGCGAGCTCAAATGGGGAGCTTCGAACGCCCTGGCATAGTGGAAGTGATCACCAACTGGCCAGAGGGTGCTGACTTGGGAATGCCACCAGAGCAGACAGTGACCCGTGCTGAGGAGGCTCCCCCATACAACGATCTCCCTGACCATGAGAAGGGCTATGCTCTATTTACAGATGGGTCCTGCTGGCTTGTAGGCAGCAAGCGGAGATGGAAGGCAGCTGTCTGGAGCCCAACAAGGCAAGTGGTGGAAGCAAGGGATGGAGAAGGCGAATCCAGTCAGTACGCAGAGGGTAAAGCTGTCCAGCTGGCCCTGGATATAGCAGAACGAGAGAACTGGCCAGTGCTGTACCTCTACACTGACTCCTGGATGGTAGCCAATGCCTTGTGGGGGTGGCTGAAGGAATGGAGGAGGAACGGGTGGCAGAGAAGAGGGAAGCCTGTTTGGGCCGCTGAGCTGTGGCAAGACATCGCTGCCCGCCTGGACAGGCTGCCAACAAAGG
Organism: Colaptes auratus; assembly: GCA_015227895.2. Taxonomy (NCBI): domain Eukaryota; kingdom Metazoa; phylum Chordata; class Aves; order Piciformes; family Picidae; genus Colaptes; species Colaptes auratus. The sequence continues at coordinate 6,589,065 of JAAWVA010000039.1, read as the reverse complement.
TACGGCACATGGCTGCACACATCCCCAAGAGCAGAGCCACAGAGGAGCACAAGCACAACCACCAAGCAGATCTGGCTGCTAAAAGCTCCCAAATAGCCTTGGCCTGGGAACACAAGGGTGAGCTGTTCTTAGCTCGCTGGGCCCAGAACACTTCTGGCCACCAAGGAGAGATGCCACATCCCGATGGGCTGGGGACAGATCTGTGAACATCTCTCTGGAGGCCATCTCACAGGTCATCCATCAGTGTGACATCTGTGCTGCCATCAAGCAGGCCAAGCACATGAGGCCTCTGTGGTATGGGGGGAGATGGTGGAAATAGAAGTAGGAGCAGATCGACTCCATCACCCTGCCTCGGTCTCACAGCAGCAAACAGCACCTACTGACCATGGTGGAGGCAAGTACAGGCTGGCTGGAGACCTACCCAGCACCTCATGCCACTGCTCACAACACCATTCTGGGCCTGGAGAGACATATCCTGTGGAGACACAGCACCCCCGGGAGGATTGAGTCAGATAATGGAACCCACTTCAAGAACCATCCCCTAAGGGACTGGGCAAAGGACCATGGCTTTGAGTGGATTTACCACATCCCATACCATGCACCAGCTGCCGGGGGAAGCGACTGGCTTGCTAAAGACCACCCTAAAAGCCATGGGGGGTGGAACCTTTAGGAACTGGGAAAGACACCTAGCTCAAGCCACTTGGTTAGTGACCAGCAGAGGAGCTGTGAACCCAGCTGGTCCTGCCCAGTCCCACCTGCTGCCAACAGAGGATGGAGATGGATTTCCTGTGGTTGCTGAGAAATACCTGCTGGGGAAGTCGGTGTGGCTTTCCCCTGCTGCTGATGGGGGCAAACCAACCCCAGGGGTGGTCTCTGCTGAGGGGCCTGGTCAACCTCCTGGGTCATGTTAGAAACTGGGGACAATCAGTGTATCCCACAGCAGAACCTTGTGAGGCAACAGAAGGGCTTCCTTTAGGCCTTTCTTCCCAGGCTCCATGTAAAATCCTTCCAGCCCCAAGGAGATTTTCCTTTCACAATCTTTCTAATCTTCCCCCAAACTGATTTTCCTCTACAGGATTCTCCCATGGTGAAGGTGAGAGAGTGACCCTTGGCACCAAACTGAGGCTGAAAGCCATGGGCTCAGTGGTGTGAAGAGTGAGGACAGGAGCAGAGTAGCCTGAGAGTGCTTGGGGAGTGGTTTGAGGCATGGAGGAGAAGCTTTTCTGCACAGTGACAAAGTGCAAGAGAAAGAAACAAAGCCACAAAGTGCAGCTGGGGAGGTCCAGACTGGAGATGAGGAGAAAGAAATGTCACTGCAAGACAAGTGGAGATGAAATTGGCAAAGGAAGGTGCCAGCCTGTATTAGGAGGGGACCAGGGGGTCCAGGGAGTGCGGTGCTCCCTGGCAGTGAGGCTGTGCTGGGACTCTCTTCTCTGCGAACTCTGCAAGCAGGATTTGTCCCTGAAGCTCTGGGAAAGGTCCTTTATTTTGTGTAACCAAAGAAGGAGCAGAGGTCCTGTTACAGGAATTCTCAAAGAGAAAATCAAAGCAGACAGTGAATTAGAAATGTGATGACAAAGAGGAAATCCACCACCACCACACCCAAAATACAGAAGCCAGGCTGGGCCTGCACTGAGTGACATCAGAACTGCTCTGCATGAGAAGACAAAGAATTTATTGCTTCTGAAAGCATGCAGGGATCAGTTGGCTCAGGGCAGCCTTCAGCTCCTGGTTCCTCAGGCTGTAGATGAGAGGGTTCAGTGCTGGAGGCACCACTGAGTACAGAACTGACACCACCAGGTTCCAGGATGTAGAGGAGGTGGAGGGGGGCTTCAGGTAGGCAAAGATGGCAGTGCTGAGAGACAGGGAGAACACAGCCAGGTGAGGGAGGCAGGTGGCAAAGGCTTTGTGCTGTCCCTGCTGAGAGGGGATCCTCAGCACTGCCCTGAAGATCTGCACATAGGACACCACAATCAACACAAAAAAGAGAAGTAATAAAACAGGCACTGAGCACAAGAAGCCAAAGTTCCCTGAGGTAGGATGTGGAGCAGGAGAGCTTGAGGATCTCGGGCACTTCACAGAAGAACTGATCCAGAGCATTGCCCTGACAGAGGGGCAGGGAAAATGTATTGGCTGTGTGCAGCAGAGCATAGAGAAAGCCACAGCCCCAGGCAGCTGCTGCCAGGTGGAGACAAACTCTGCTGCCCAGGAGGGTCTCATAGTGCAGGGGTCTGCAGATGGCAACGTAGCGATCATAGGACATGATGGTGAGGAGAAATACTCTGTATCAACTAGGAATAATAAAAAGAAGACCTGGAGAAACATCCTGCATAGGAGATGTCCTGGTGTCCCAAAGGGAATTGGCCATGGATGTGGGGACAGTGGTGGAGATGGTACCCAGGTCAAGGAGGGCGAGGTTGAGGAGGAAGAAGTACATGGGGGTGTGGAGGTGGTGGTCCCAGGCTATGGTGGCAATGATGAGGCCATTGCCCAGCAGGGCAGCCAGGTAGATGGCCAGGAAGAGGCAGAAGTGCAGGAGCTGCAGCTGCCTTGTGCCTGAGAATGGCAGGAGGAGGAAGTGGGTGATGGAGCTGCTGTTGGCCATCTGCTGCCTCTGGCCATGGAGACCTGTGCAAGGGGGGAAAGGCAGTGACAAGTTAGGGCACACTTCTCTGAGGCTCATTGTAACCCCTGTCCCTGAGCTGCATGAGGAATGGATCAGCTCAGTCCCATCACTACCAACCAGGGATGGTTCATCACAGCTTCAAATGCAGCAGGGACTCAGAATTGCCATGAAGATTCCTCTGGTGTCAGAAAGTGACCAACAGCCCAATCCCAGGGAACAAGAGTCCCATTGTTGGGTTGAAATTCCCCCAGCATTAGCTTTGCTAGAGCAGCTCAGTCAGAAGCAAATGAAGCTGTATTGACAAGCAAGAGCTGCACTCTGCAATGGAATGCAACGAACAGGTACAGAACATACAGGAGTGACAATATGAGACAGGTATTTACAATTAGCACATGACATGAAACCCCCTTGGTCAGAGACCAGGGAAGCTGTTCCTCTGCCTCTAACCCCTACCGACCTGTTCCAGAGAGAAAGGAGGAGTGGAGAGAGAAAAAAAGCAGTGGGTTAGACTTAGCCAAGGCCAGCCAACCAAAGCAGGTGATCTCTCCCCAGCAAAGCAAAACAGCTGAGATCAGAAGAGAAGAGAGAAATGTTATGGTACAGCTCCTCTGATTCCAGATATTTATCCAATTAATTGTTTAGAAGAATCTTTTCTTTTCCTTTTCACACCCAAGAGTGATCTATTTATTGTGTTTCTCCTTTCTGCTCAAAATCTGTAACTAAACTTTAAAGGCATTGCCTAAACCCACCACACCCATGGAGAGGTGGAGGAACAGGGAGCAGGCCTGTAGTGCTGCAGACACAGTGAAGGGAAGAGAGAAAGGCAGAGGGGATGGGGGTGAAGGCTTCTCCTTCCCCAGCTCTGCTCACTGCTGCACAGGATGGAGCTGAAGGGCTTTGGTCCTCCTTCTCTGTGCACACTCCAGGAGCCTTCAGCTGAGCATCAGCAGCCGAGATGGAGATGCCTCCAGGAGCTCCAGCTGCAGTGTCCTGCAACCACAGCCTCACTGTGTCAGGGACTGCAGTGACTTCTCCTCCAGTGAGCTCTCAGTCACCCTCCTGGTCCTGGATACCTTGAAGCTCTCTCTGCCTCCTCATCTCCCTGAGATCCTCTGGCAGTGTCCTCAGCCCTGCTGTGCTGTGCAGAGGAGCTGCTCCTGGCCAGAGCTGTCTCCTGCAGTGCTGCCTGCTTGCCAGCAGCTCCTTCCAGCCCAGGAGTCCAGCCCAATAGAGCAGCAGGGGACCAGCCCAAGATGTCTTATTGACTCCTCTGGTGGCTTTTGGTGCCCTGTAAACCTCAGGGACTGAGAGGAAGCTGATGAAACCTCTCCAGAAGTCAAAGTCAGATTCAAACTCTGAAGTTTCTTCTACTCCTAATGGGTCCCAGTGAGGCATAGTGGGAAAGGGTCCCCAGGGTCTGGTTAGGGCAGAAGGAGAGAGTGGATGCAAGGGAAACATCACTGGAGGCACTGAAGCATCTCCAGGCTGTGGGGAGAGCAGAGAACTGAGGCAGTGCTGAGAGGTCAGGACAAGCAGCTCAAGGTGGCTCTGCTGCTGAGCAAACCTGGAGGGGTTTCATTGATCCAAAGGGCCAAGCCCTGACCCCCCTGCCCCTGGCAAGGCAGATTCTGTCCCTCACCTGTGGCTCAGGGCTCTGCTAGGGGCAGTGGGGAGTGAGGATGAGCAGTGAGCAGGGTAGGACCTTGTCAGGTTTTGCTGTGGTTTGCTTGCAAAGAGACAACTCCTGCTGAAAAGGAATGAAAGGTACCTTTTAAAATCAGATGCTTTGTGCAATAAAAACCTCTCCAATTAGCTGCAGAAACCTTGGCAATAAGGAGAGGTTCAGCAGTATTTAATAAGCCCCATGGAGTATTTGGGGCTGATGACATCATCCTTAGGTACTGCCAGGAGACTCTGCCAAGGTACTGCCAAGAAGCCTCTCAAGAAGTCCAAGGCAGAAGAAAACTCCAAAGTGCCTTGAAGCACTGATTGGCCTCCCTGAGGCTTGTTACTGACAAAGGCTCCCAGGGACTCGTTAAAGCAGCTTGTTAGAGGCCATGATTGCAGGGAGACAAAGGCAAAGTGCAGGGCAGAAAAACTTGTCTTTGGTCTGTGAAGCAGAAAGGCCAAGCCCTGACCACTGCCCTTCCAATAGAAGAACCTCAAAGCCTCAAAGGAAAGTTTCTTCTCACAGGCCTTGGTGGCAGAGGCAACTGCCAGAGCCAAAGGGTCAAAGACCTTGGACTGCTGGGCCTGTCAGCCTTGCCAGAGCCCTTGGCCGTGAGATACTCCCCCACCATTACCCAATGGGGAAATCTCCCATGGGAGCAGAGAGGGAAGAAAGAGGAAGAGAAGGACTTTGCAGATGGATTTAGAGGGTGCAGGATATTATGGGTATGAAATAGGCTGTTTCCTGTGTCCATCTTAGTGGGTTGGACCCTCTGGACACAGGAGGTGTAGCTTATGTGGCAGGAATAGAAGGCACCCAGCCTGAACTGCCACAGAAGGCGAAGGGGAAAGTCTGAACACAGCTGGTGACCAAACCAATGTCTTGTGACAACACCAAGAGATTCCAAAACAGGCAGTGAAAGGTGAGGAGAACTTCTCCTGGCTAGCTGATGGAAGGCAAGACTCAAGGTTCTCCAAACAAAACAGGAAGAAGTGGCTCAGTGAACTGGAAAAAACTCAACAGCTAAGGCTGTGCAGTGTTGGCAGCCAGGAAAAAGATGACCCCAAGATGTGCTCAAGCACCAGCCAGCAGCAGAGGGCACTTGATTAATACACATCATGGCTTATAGATTTTCCTTTCTGTGTCCCTGTGCCCTTTGAGTGATTGGTTTAGGCTTGGTGTCCAGGCACCTCACTCCCCTTTTGGTAGCCTGGGGAGGACTCTCTGTTTTTTCCTTTGTTGTTCACAGATCTTCTTTCCTGGAGTTGTTTGCATTCCTGATTCAAGGGCAGAGCTCTGCTTAGTTCAAGGTTCAAGCTGCCCATGGCCACCTGCTTTACCTACAATTCTTCCTTTTTGCCCAGGGCTCATTCTTTTCTGCAGGGGCCTTTGCAGACATGAGAATGAACACTGCCAACACCAGGAGTGATCCAATCAGCAATATTCACAACCCAGTTTGTAATACTCTCATGTCTATGTTTAGAATGATCACTTCAGTGTGTACAGCACAGACCATCACATTTCTGTCCAGCCCTGACCGGGAGCTGATAACAAAGAACCAACAGCAGCTCGAATTTGCAGGCTGCCATGGCTGACACTCTCCACATCAGTGGCTAATTCAAGCAACACTTTTGGTGTTTCCTTGTCTTGTTTTGCAGCCCAAGATGCCAGTTCCCTTAGCTGAGCTGCTGCTTTGCTGTAGCAGTTTGAAGCAAGATGATCCTGGCTGCTATGTGTTCAGCTTTGTTCTACAAACTTCCATGACCATCTCATTCAGCTGTTAGGCTAAGCCTGCATGGCTTTAAGGCAAAGGGAGTGTGATTAAAGATCATAGTACTGTATCAGCTCCAGCTCTATGCTGCAGGTACACACAGCTTTCTGCTTGTAAGGTCCCTGAAATATCTAATTTTGCGGCTCGAATGGGGCAAAGAGCAAATATCATCCCACATGTCCTGATGCTCAAAACTCCTTACTGTTGTGCTACAATTTAGTTTTGCCAGGCATTTAAATTCCAGGTTTGATTTCATGCATGCAGCAGTGCTGCCCAAATGGTTTGCTACCCCATGGAGTTAGTGATGTGGGCCAAGGGCCTTGTTTCCATTGATCATGCTCTGGAGCAGGCCAAGAACAACAAGCAGAGACCCACTGGACCCTGGCACCTGTGGAAACACAAGCATAGCCATGGCCCCAGGTCACAAGATCCCAGGGGCCTTCCAATCAAGGGTCTATAAATTGCAGAGCCACACTGGGGCTTTTTTGCCAAAGGATTGCTCACAGACTGCAATGACAAGAGGTGAGTTACTGTGACAGGGCTCATACCTGTCTGAGAGATGGTTAAATGATTCAGGGTATAGACAGCTTTCCACAGCCTGCTGTGTGGTGTCTCCCCCAACATTCCCCCTTTCTGCTTTTCAAGCATAGTTTTAAGAGTGTGATGGGCAGGTTCAGTTAGGGCCTGGCCTGTGGTGCAGTGGGGTGTGCTGGGAACATGAGGAACCCCCCACTGGCGTACAAACGCTTGTGACCTGCAGGCGATAGAGCCAGGGCCCACATCAGCTCTGATTTGCTGTGCAATGCCCAGGGCAGAAAAAGCTTTTCTCCAGGGCATAATTCCATCTCAGGCCTTTTCACCACCATGTGGGGTAGCCCATAGCACAGCAGAGAATGTGTCAACTGAGACATGGGCATAGCTCAAGGCCCAGACTTGGGCATGTGAGTAACATCAGATTGCTATAGCTGTAGGCTCTGTAATCCCCTGGGATTGACACCAGCTGGCTGGGTCGAGGAGAAATGTTGACAATCTGCACAAGAGGCCACAATATCTCTTGCTGAAGGCAACAATATGCCAAACTGCCTCTGCAGTGTGTGAGCCCCTTGGTGGAAAAAGGCAGGGATTGAGCTGCTTGCTGCCACATGTCAGGTATAGGCACAGGCCAGGCAGGCACCATCAGGGCATCAGCTGTGGTGTTTTCCTCGGACACAAATCCTGGCAGCCCTGTGTGGCTATGAACAAGCAGCACATGGAATGGTTCTGTTTGACTTTGCAGCACAAGCCATAGGGCTTTTAGCAAATGAAACAAGATTTGTTGTTAACCTCCTTCAGCAGTGCCTGGTCCAACCGCTGTACAAGGTTACAAACACACAGTGAGTCAGTGACAATGGTTATGGGCTTGTTGGGCCTCTTAGTAAAGGTCATTACCACAGCTTTTAACTCCAGGAGCTGAGGTGAACCATCCTGAGAGGCTAGGAGCTCCTGCCATTTCCCCTTTTCTTGCCAGGCAGCGACTGCCTTCCCTGTTTCCCCTGAACCATCAGTAGAGATTGTCTTTCCTGGGACTGGTGTCACAGAGAACCAAGTCGGTTCCACTCGTTGCAGCCCTCCATGTAGCTGCAAAAATCGATGTGCCTAGCATGCAGCAAAACCTTCCCTGGGGAATCTGTCAGGGCCATTGCAACTCAGGGCTGTGTGCCATTGTTATGAATACGCCCTCAGAAATGAGCGGCAGAGATATCAATGAAAAATATATGTTAGGTTATTTATATATATATATAAACTTTGCAACGGGGTATATACAGCCCCTTCACAGGTACGATATTCGGTTAGTGAAACTATCTTTACAGAATGTTTAGGCATAGGCACTTAAACAAATGATTCACAGAACTTAGAATCGAAGCTGATTTGTAAAGCAGCGGGGGAGGGGGTTGGTCAGTGACCGGCGATCCTCCACCCGGAGCGATTTGCACGCTACCCCAACTGAAACTCTATGAAGAGAGGCTTGGCTTACTCACAAGCTGAGAGCTTAGTGAGGTCTGCCCTTGAGAATGTTTATAGTCCGCAGAACGTGGCACGGATATGCCGTAATGAGACACAGGAAATGGCGCCGACCGCGTGGCTGCGCCGCCTGGCTGCTGCTGCTCCCGGGATACGGAGATTCCCCGCTCGAGGGGGGGGGCACTGTGGCGGTTCAGCAGCGCTGGTTCACACGGGTTACCAGGTTCTCTCCTGTGGCGATGGATCATGCAGCAGTTGATCCCACAGGGTACTGTCCACAGCACTGCACGCAGTTGGGTGGTGGTGGCAAGTACCACGAAGCCTCTTGGAGCACTGGCTTTAGTCCCAGGCAAGGTGAACCACAACAGCACTGGTGCGCACACAGATACAGGCTTGAACACAAATGTGTGTGTGGGGGGGCTCATCACCAAACAACCCCTATTGACCATGTGCCCCAGTGAATACTGGTCCAATGAGCATCTGTTGCCAACACAAAGGTTAACCAATGAACTGGCAGCTACCAAATATGGTGTAAGCTTATGCCATGAACAGGGAAAAAAACATATAGCCTGGCCCTTGCCTACCACAGGGGTGAGACCATGCCCAGGCAGGCAGTTTACCTGGACTCAGTGGCGCCAGGATCCCCCCTGCCGCCTTCAGAAAGGAGGGGGGGGAACAAAGGAGGGTTAACGCACAGGAGAGTACATCCTAGAAATATTTAGGGCACGATCCTGGCCATAAGCATCATCCACTACATTCCACCCCTGCTTATGGGCAAGTATATGGGCAAATGTTGTTCTATGATCAAACTTTACCAAAGGTGAATTAAACATTATATAACATCACAAGAACATCATACATATATATACATATCTCAGAACTGCACAACTGTACTCTAAACAAAGCATACTGCAAAACAGAACAGAACCTGTTAATCTGAGGTCAGTATCAGTGACTTAGTGTTTCCAGTCTCCACCCCCTGACCAGTGGTGAATTCCTGTTGCTCCAGAGAGGGGTCTTCATTTCCAGGATGGTCTGTCCACTGGGACTGCTGTCACTCTGTGGGGAAACAAAACTGGCCACGGTGTGTTTAAAGCGGGCTTGACCATTAGTAATTTGGAACGACCCTCTGAGCACTTATGCGATGAGTTTTCCCATTGATGTCAGTAGCCTCCCAAGCGTATAGACCTCTGGGCTTAGCCAACGTCATGGGTACAATCCCAATAGATGGCAGTGTCACTAGCACTGGTTGGCCCACCTGCATCTGTGTTAGTGAATGTGGGTGTTCATCCTTTGCCTCCCCTGGCATGTGGTTGACATCTCTAACTGGGTCAGCAGGGCAGAATGCCTTGACTTTGGGACTGCCATAATTCCCCCATCGATTGTTTACAATGAAAACTGCAGAAGGCAGGCGTTTGTCCCAATTACTCCTTGAAACATTTGCATGCTTCTTAATGAAGCCATTTGCCCTTTCCACCATGCCATTTGCCTGGGGATAATATGGAGTATGAAACATCCATTTGACCCCTTCTCCTCGGGCCAGTCTTGCACTAAGGCTGAGGTAAAATGTGAACCATTATCACTCTGAATATGTTCAGGCATAGGCAGGATGCTGAACCAATCCTTCAGAGTTTCAATGGTTTGTGTTCCTGAAGCAGTGCTAGTGGCAGTGGCCATGACTAAGCCTGAAACCACTTCTACCCCTACTAGTATGTATTTTTTCCCATGAGAGGGTCTGAGGGGACCAACATAATCCGTTTGCCATGTGCTCCATAGCACTTTGTCCTTTTTAATATGCTGGGCTGGAGCAAGAGCGGGATGGTTAGCTTTTAATGTAACCTGGCATGGAGGGCAGGCTGAAACAAAGGTTCGCATGTGGTCAGGGAAACTGGCCCCCTGGATCTGCATTCGTAGTAAAGGTCTGACTTACCCGAGTGACCTCTTTTAATATGTAGCCACTCAGCCAGTCGTTCCCACTCCTTCCCCTCACGATCAACTACACTGATTTTTGCTAAGTGATCTACTTGTTGATTCCAAGTAGCAGCAGGGGTTTGCTTCCTGGAGTGTCCCTTTACCCATCCTACTTTGATAGGCCTGGCTCGACTTATCTCTAGTACTCTTTGCCAGTCCGTCGCCCTCCAAACTTGGCTGTTGCCAACTATCCACTGATTCGCTTCCCACTGGCAAATCCATTCTGTGGCACCTTTGAAAGTAGCATATGAGTCAGTGTCTATGGTCTCTGCACCGTTTTCCACAGCTAGCATGAGAGCGCGCAGTTCTCCCACTTGGGCACTGCCTTTGCCCTCTTCAATGACAGTCCTGTCTGTGCCAATCTCCAGCGCTGCGGCCTATAATGCCACTGTGATCCTACCCTTTGGACAGAGGCATCTGTGAACCACACTTCTTCAGTATTGGCATTGGCAGTCAATTCAGGTGCTACCTGAATAGGAGACGGCTTGTAGGGCTGGCATAGTGGAACAGTGTGTAGATTGATAGGCTGTTGCAATTTGGATACCTTTGTGGGTCCTTCCTTTAGAGGCATAAATTGAGCCATCCCTTCCAGATAGGCATACCATTTTCTCACTGTAGCCTTCTGAGCAATTCCCTCTGGTGGAGGAGTTCCATTAAGGACTGCTTTGAGCAGAGAGAATGGGCCTTGCACTACAATATCCTGCGTAGTGCGAAGCTTCTCTGCCTCTTTGACAGCTCGGGTTAGAGACAGGAGTCCCTTCTCCCATTCAGAGTATCTCCTTTCAGCATCTTTCAATGCTGTTGAAGAGAATAGAAGGGCTCTGTTCGGGCCTTTGGGTCCCCTTTGAAAAATCCCACAGTAGGAAGCATGTTCAGAAAAGCCCCATTCTGCCCTTAAAGGGTCATGTGGGTGCAAAGGGCCCAATTTCTGGTAAGCCTTTAACTCGTCCTTCAAACCTTTAGGCTTTCAGTGTGCCTTGGGGTCCAGTCCCAGACTCTGCTCTTTTGAAGCAGGTCATAAAGGGGACGAGCAATTACTGAGAAACCTGGAATATGTTTTCTCCAGTAACCCAAGGTACCCAGGAGCCGCTGAAGCTCCCTTTTGTTATTGGGAAGTTGGCCTTTTCAATAGCCTCAAGAGCATCCTCTGGTACTGATATTGCTCCTGCTACCCACCAGGATCCAAGAAATTTAATTTCTTGACTTGGACCTTGACATTTAGCTTGTGGAACTTGTAACCCATTTTTGGTTAACAGGTCCCAGATCGCTGCAGCTACTGAACCCACCTTATCTTTGTCATTGCCCCAACAAAGATGTCATCTATATACTGGTAGACACTTACATCTTTCGGGACCTCCATGGTGTCTAACAGTGCTGCTAGGGAATTGTGTGCAATGGTTCCTGATTGTATCCCGGGAAGGCGATTGAAGGTGAATTGGGAACCTTGCCATGTGAAAGCGAACTGTGGTTTGTCTTCCTCACGTAGAGGAATCATAAAGTACATGTCCTTAATGTCCAATGAAGCCATCCAAGTATGATGCAGCTTGGATTGCTGTCACAATTGATGTCAGGCTTGGGACTGCAGCAGTGAGAGGAAGTGTGTTACTATTGAGCTTCCTGTAGTCAATGGTGAGTCTCCATCGTCCGTCAGGTTTACGCACTGGCCACACTGGTGAGTTATAGGGTGAGTGTGTCCTGGTGATGATTTGTCTCCTTTCCAGGTCTGCAATCACCTCAGTAATGCCTTGTCTGGCTGCTGCTGGTAGTGAGTACTGTGCAACACATGGGATACTCGATTTGGGTAAGGGTGGAGCAATTGGAGAGTGCCTACCCGAGCGGTTTTGGCCTCTTTTGCCCCTACTCCATAGGAACCAAAGCACCACAGGGTACCGTCAGGGAGATGCCACCATTTGCCAGCTAAAACATCAAATCCAAGGATGTTCTCTGGGTATGGACTCAGGGCAACCTCTACCAGGGTACTCCGCTTGTCGCCAGGCAGCCACAATCTTGTTTGCCTAAATGGCATGTATGAGGCATTCCTGTAACACCCTGTATCTTTATCCTTTTCCGGGATGGCAAGATCCTCAAGTGTTTGGCTTGTTGCACGTTCAAAACACTGATTTGTGCCCCAGTGTCAATAAGGAATTTTACAGCAGTTTGAGTAGGCCCAGTGGGAATCAAAATGAAGGCTTTTAGGTTTTAGGAATGTTGCTACCAGCTTCATCTCCCCCTTGCCACGGCAGTCACTTTGGTATTGGTCCTCCTTCCAGCTGCCGGATTATTTTGTAAGCTCAGCACTACTCCTTTTAACAGTCCCGTTGATAATCGCGCTATCACGGATTCAGGTAGATTCAAAGACCGTGCTAGTCGATACCATTTCTCTCTGGGTGAGGAGGATCTATTAGAAGTACGCTGTTTATCTCTCTGGCGGCCGGAATTTCTCCCTCGGACTTCCTGGGTGACTGCGATCTGACTCCGGACTGCTGCTTGAACTCGCAGAAGTCGCAGCAGGGGAGGTCTTAGCATGGCGTACTTCCTGCTTTTTCCCCCGGGGTGTCACCGCGTGGCTGCCCTTGAACCCAGTATGGCGTCTGTCGCAGGGAGTCTCGGCTGTGAGCATATGATCAGAGTAGCCCAGGTCTCAGCCCTTGTGGGATAATGCCATTAGAAGCTCTTCCCAAGTTGAGTGTGTTCCCGGGAATTAGTAGAGGCTATTCCTCTCGACTACTCGTTCAATTTCCTCCTTTTTGGCATCACAGACATTTTTGAGACCCGCTGGCAGGCCACGGATTAGAATTTTGAGTCGCACTGGGTTCAACTGGGGCATCTAGTGGGGAAGGATATGCCCCACGATCGTACATTGCTTGGACGCACGCAAGCTTTTAATCGCGGCAGTAAGTTCGGCCGAACTTGTAACCCTCACTTCTGTTGGCTTGCCTCTATCTATAGAATCTAAACTTCCAGCCCAGTGAGCGATACGGGAAGTTAACGAGTAATAGCCCTCCGGACCCATGCCCAAAAATACTTCATGGCCCCATGAACAGCCTTTTGCTTCGTTACGGTCTAAATAATTGTATCCCCGCCCAATTCCATAACGTGAATACAAAAAGTCTGTTACCGACTCGTCCGGCTCTCGTGCAAATGTCTCTTGCAGGTCCGAAGCTTTGCTCCGCTGTACGGGCGAACAGAAGTAGTTGTTGTCCCTCGGCCACGGCGGCCGTCTGTGTATTGCTCTTTAAAAAGGGACGCAAACACACGGCTTTGCTCCGTATGGGCTCGTCCTCAGAACTGTAATCCGTATCGTCCGGTCAGATGGGTTTCTCTCCATTTGGTAGTTCTGGGATTTTTTCCGGGCTTTGCTTCTCGGAGCACTACTGGCAAGCAGATTTAACTCACGCGCTGCTGGTGTGCTGGGCTGAACGGGTGAATCTGGACTCGCTATTTGCAGTGTTTGGAGTCTCTGACCCGCCAGTGCATTGATAGCAGCATTGCTTTCTTTAATTTGCAGCGTTAATAAGTCATGAAGTTTGTTATTTATGCCTCAGACTTTCATAACTCTCTTTCCAATGGGAAATCTTTTGATCAAAAAATGTAATTTCCTCTGCATCTGTATACAAGATGCCCATCAGGACAGCGTGTTCGCTGCGGGTTTGCTTAGCTTGTGAAAATGCCATCTATATTTTTTACAACTTGATTTTGCCCACTCCAAGTCTGGGGCTGTAATTTTGTATCCCAAGTTATGGAAATATTTCACAGCTGTGCACCCTGCTCTCTGCGCCATTCCGTTGTGAAGAGGTTATTAAATTTAATGAATATGAAATGAATTATGAAAATATTAATTTTATTAATTATCAATTTTAATAACCAATGAATCAACAACTTATATACATGTTCTAGTGCACGTTCGTGAAATACATTCCATAAATGGCTTAGTGTTATGATAGAACTTAATTAAACTATCTACAGACTATTTGTATGTTATATAATGAAGAGTGCAGTTCACCGCTTGGCCACTAGATGGCGACTCGGCGGAACGCGGGCGGTTTCTGGCTATATACAACAATATTGCAATCTTTCTGTGCGTCAGCGATGACTGCTACACGCGGATACTTTGAACTGAGTGCTAGTGGTGGAAAGCACGTGGAAGATACTCTGTAGATGTTGTTTGTAGCAAGGTGGGGTCCGGCCGACTACTGCCGCTGGACTGATTCCTAGTAGACTTGAAACGGTGGTGTTGGGTATTATCTCTCTCTCGGCAGCAGTGGAGAAGGAATGCTGGAACCTGGGCTTGGCTTGGAAGCAGGTTCCCTTCAGGACTCGGTAGGTTCCCTCCAGACAATAGGGATAGGTCCTGGTGGGGTTCGGCCCCTGGAGGTTGGCCCTGGGAGTCGGCTCGCACGGCAGGGCGGGGCGACAGATGCCGGTAGGCAGGCTCAGAGGTTCCCGGTCGGACAACACTAGCTACGGGGTCGGCCTCATGACGACGGATCTCAGGGCTGAGGTAAACAGCCTCGGAGAGAGAATGCGGCTGCGCTGAGCTGCAGCTTCTCCGTTACTGGGCTTAAAGGCACAGCGGGACGATCGGGGTAGTCCCGGGTTTGGTGCAGTATAGGCACGAACACTGCTTAGTCTTCCCTGCAGTTACAGGGCTTGGAGCGGCACGCGTGGCGGCTCTTCTCCCGCTATGGCAGGGCTAGGTGTATGTGGACTTAGTCTCTATCAAGTCCCTTCTCCCGACAGCTGGGCAGATCTTACCCTCGGGGGCTGGTCCAGTCCTCCGGTAGCACGCTGGGGTCTCCCGGTCAGTACAACTGGCTGTGACGACGCTGGCTTCTCGGCTCAGCGAAGGTCCTCCCTCTGGGGTGATCCTCACGATCAGAGTGCTTCTCACGATGCAGAGGCTTCAGTATGCTTGCATGGATGATAGAAGCTAATAACAATAAGCTCAATGGCAGAGGCTGTGGCTCAAGAGCTTCTCTCTCGAGCGAGTACAGAGACAAAGTGAAAGAGGGGGCAACTGTTTACCAACAGGGATAATACTTATAGTCCTCGACGCTGGGTTTGACCAATGGGCACTCTCAGAGACAAATGGCTTCAGCCTATGGAAAGCGTGAAGCTGGAATTATGCCATACTTGGTAATCGCACAAGCACTGCATGCGCTGAGTGCGTGCTGGCCTGGCTAATGCC
Organism: Colaptes auratus; assembly: GCA_015227895.2. NCBI lineage: Eukaryota > Metazoa > Chordata > Aves > Piciformes > Picidae > Colaptes > Colaptes auratus. Next base: position 6,573,839 of record JAAWVA010000039.1, on the reverse strand, counting down.
TTGGCTTTTGTCTTCCTCCTGAAGGAGGGGAAACTTGTCCACATGCTGGGACCAGATCTAGTATCTGGGCAGAATGTGCCTTCACCACAATCTCCCATTCAAACTGCGTGCCATTAACATCACCAAGTACAGCCCAGCCCCGTCCCAGTAAAAACTGATTCCACTCATCCCATCCTGTACTGTTTAATAGTTTTATCAGTGCTATAGACAGAGGGATGGAGACACCATCAGCAAGTGTGCAGATGGCACCAAGCTGAGTGGTGCTGTTGAGATGCCAGAGGGACAAGAGGGCATCTACTCTGGACTTCCGGAGGGCAGATTTCAGGTTACTCAAGGACTAACTCAGAGGGTTCCTTGGATACAGCCCATAAAAACAAAGAGATCAGGAGAGCTGGGCCTGCTTCAAGGAAGAACTCTTGAAGGTGCAGGAACAGGCTGTGCCAGTGTGCCGGAAGATGAGCCGCCGGGGCAGACGGCCAGCCTGGATGGGCAATGAACTTCTAATAGAACTAAGGGGAAAAAAGAGGGTGTATCATCATTGGAAGAAAGGGGAGGCAACCCATGGAATGTTTAGGGATGTTGCTAGGACATGTTGGAAGAAAAGGGAAGCCAAAGTGCATTTAGAGCTTAAACTGGCCTCTGCTGTGAAGGACAACAAAAAGTCCTTCTATAAATACATATAGCAAGAAGAAGGGCAAGGACAACTCACTCCTTGGTGGACACAGAGGGGAACGTTGTAACAAAGGATGAGGAAAAGGCAGAGGTACTTAACACCTTCTTTGCCTCAATTTTTACTAGCAAGCAAATGTCTTCCAGACAGCTGGCCTGCAGAGCTGGCAGAAGCAATTTGGTGCTAGGCTTTTCCCTTTAGGATTTACCCCAACAATGTTTTGCTTGGAATCGCAGTGTCACAGAAACGTGCATTCTGCATAACACATAACTGCATGTATCTCAGGACAGGAAAGAGGTAGGCCAGAATTCAAAGGCTCATTTTCACTCCCTCCAGAAGGGAGATCAAATGGATCAAGCAATTTGGTGCTAGGCTTTTCCCTTTAGGATTTACCCCAACAATGTTTTGCTTGGAATCGCAGTGTCACAGAACGTGCATTCTGCATAACACATAACTGCATGTATCTCAGGACAGGAAAGAGGTAGGCCAGAATTCAAAGGCTCATTTTCACTCCCTCCAGAAGGGAGATCAAATGGATCAAGCAATTTGGTGCTAGGCTTTTCCCTTTAGGATTTACCCCAACAATGTTTTGCTTGGAATCGCGTGTCACAGAAACGTGCATTCTGCATAACACATAACTGCATGTATCTCAGGACAGGAAAGAGGTAGGCCAGAATTCAAAGGCTCATTTTCACTCCCTCCAGAAGGGAGATCAAATGGATCAAGCAATTTGGTGCTAGGCTTTTCCCTTTAGGATTTACCCCAACAATGTTTTGCTTGGAATCGCAGTTGCACAGAAACGTGCATTCTGCATAACACATAACTGCATGTATCTCAGGACAGGAAAGAGGTAGGCCAGAATTCAAAGGCTCATTTTCACTCCCTCCAGAAGGGAGATCAAATGGATCAAGCAATTGGTGCTAGGCTTTTCCCTTTAGGATTTACCCAACAATGTTTTGCTTGGAATCGCAGTGTCACAGAACGTGCATTCTGCATAACACATAACTGCATGTATCTCAGGACAGGAAAGAGGTAGGCCAGAATTCAAAGGCTCATTTTCACTCCCTCCAGAAGGGAGATCAAATGGATCAAGCAATTTGGTGCTAGGCTTTTCCCTTTAGGATTTACCCCAACAATGTTTTGCTTGGAATCGCAGTGTCACAGAAACGTGCATTCTGCATAACACATAACTGCATGTATCTCAGGACAGGAAAGAGGTAGGCCAGAATTCAAAGGCTCTTTTCACTCCCTCCAGAAGGGAGATCAAATGGATCAAGCAATTTGGTGCTAGGCTTTTCCCTTTAGGATTTACCCCAACAATGTTTTGCTTGGAATCGCAGTGTCACAGAAACGTGCATTCTGCATAACACATAACTGCATGTATCTCAGGACAGGAAAGAGGTAGGCCAGAATTCAAAGGCTCATTTTCACTCCCTCCAGAAGGGAGATCAAATGGATCAAGCAATTTGGTGCTAGGCTTTTCCTTTAGGATTTACCCCCAACAATGTTTTGCTTGGAATCGCAGTGTCACAGAAACGTGCATTCTGCATAACACATAACTGCATGTATCTCAGGACAGGAAAGAGGTAGGCCAGAATTCAAAGGCTCATTTTCACTCCCTCCAGAAGGGAGATCAAATGGATCAAGCAATTGGTGCTAGGCTTTTCCCTTTAGGATTTACCCCAACAATGTTTGCTTGGAATCGCAGTGTCACAGAAAAGTGCATTCTGCATACACATAACTGCATGTATCTCAGGACAGGAAAGAGGTAGGCCAGAATTCAAAGGCTCCTTTTCACTCCCTCCAGAAGGGAGATCAAATGGATCAAGCAATTTGGTGCTAGGCTTTTCCCTTTAGGATTTACCCCAACAATGTTTTGCTTGGAATCGCAGTGTCACAGAAACGTGCATTCTGCATAACACATAACTGCATGTATCTCAGGACAGGAAAGAGGTAGGCCAGAATTCAAAGGCTCATTTTCACTCCCTCCAGAAGGGAGATCAAATGGATCAAGCAATTTGGTGCTAGGCTTTTCCCTTTAGGATTTACCCCAACAATGTTTTGCTTGGAATCGCAGTGTCACAGAAACGTGCATTCTGCATAACACATAACTGCATGTATCTCAGGACAGGAAAGAGGTAGGCCAGAATTCAAAGGCTCATTTTCACTCCCTCCAGAAGGGAGATCAAATGGATCAAGCAATTTGGTGCTAGGCTTTTCCCTTTAGGATTTACCCAACAATGTTTTGCTTGGAATCGCAGTGCACAGAAACGTGCATTCTGCATAACACATAACTGCATGTATCTCAGGACAGGAAAGAGGTAGGCCAGAATTCAAAGGCTCATTTTCACTCCCTCCAGAAGGGAGATCAAATGGATCAAGCAATTTGGTGCTAGGCTTTTCCCTTTAGGATTTACCCCAACAATGTTTTGCTTGGAATCGCAGTGTCACAGAAACGTGCATTCTGCATAACACATAACTGCATGTATCTCAGGACAGGAAAGAGGTAGGCCAGAATTCAAAGGCTCATTTTCACTCCCTCCAGAAGGGAGATCAAATGGATCAAGCAATTTGGTGCTAGGCTTTTCCCTTTAGGATTTACCCCAACAATGTTTTGCTTGGAATCGCAGTGTCACAGAACGTGCATTCTGCATAACACATAACTGCATGTATCTCAGGACAGGAAAGAGGTAGGCCAGAATTCAAAGGCTCATTTTCACTCCCTCCAGAAGGGAGATCAAATGGATCAAGCAATTGGTGCTAGGCTTTTCCCTTTAGGATTTACCCCAACAATGTTTTGCCTGGAATCGCAGTGTCACAGAAACGTGCATTCTGCATAACACATAACTGCATGTATCTCAGGACAGGAAAGAGGTAGGCCAGAATTCAAAGGCTCATTTTCACTCCCTCCAGAAGGGAGATCAAATGGATCAAGCAATTTGGTGCTAGGCTTTTCCCTTTAGGATTTACCCCAACAATGTTTTGCTTGGAATCGCAGTGTCACAGAAACGTGCATTCTGCATAACACATAACTGCATGTATCTCAGGACAGGAAAGAGGTAGGCCAGAATTCAAAGGCTCATTTTCACTCCCTCCAGAAGGGAGATCAAATGGATCAAGCAATTTGGTGCTAGGCTTTTCCCTTTAGGATTTACCCCAACAATGTTTGCTTGAATCGCAGTTCACAGAAACGTGCATTCTGCATAACACATAACTGCATGTATCTCAGGACAGGAAAGAGGTAGGCCAGAATTCAAAGGCTCATTTTCACTCCCTCCAGAAGGGAGATCAAATGGATCAAGCAATTTGGTGCTAGGCTTTTCCCTTTAGGATTTACCCCAACAATGTTTTGCTTGAATCGCAGTGTCACAGAAACGTGCATTCTGCATAACATATACACTGATGTATAACCAGGAGGAAGAGAGCCAGAATTCACAAGTCCACCTCTCCCAAGGGAGATCAAACAGACAATGGCACCAGGCGCCAGGTCCAATGTTCCCCTTGAACACCACAGGAACGGATTCCCAACACCTAACTGCAGCATTCAACTGAAGGAAAGAGGTGGCGAATTCAAAGCTCATTTTCATCACCCTCGAGATCAAAGATCCAATTTGGTGCAGCTTTTCCCTTTTTCCCTGTTTTGCTGGGGCAGGTTGCTGTCTGCATACACATAACTGCATGTATCTCAGGACAGGAAAGAGGTAGGCCAGAATTCAAAGGCTCATTTCACTCCCTCCAGAAGGGAGATCAAATGGATCAAGCAATTTGGTGCTAGGCTTTTCCCTTTAGGATTTACCCCAACAATGTTTGCTTGGAATCGCAGTGCACAGAAAGTGCATTCTGCATAACACATAACTGCATGTATCTCAGGACAGGAAAGAGGTAGGCCAGAATTCAAAGGCTCTTTTCACTCCCTCCAGAAGGGAGATCAAATGGATCAAGCAATTTGGTGCTAGGCTTTTCCCTTTAGGATTTACCCCAACAATGTTTTGCTTGGAATCGCAGTGTCACAGAAACGTGCATTCTGCATAACACATAACTGCATGTATCTCAGGACAGGAAAGAGGTAGGCCAGAATTCAAAGGCTCATTTTCACTCCCTCCAGAAGGGAGATCAAATGGATCAAGCAATTTGGTGCTAGGCTTTTCCCTTTAGGATTTACCCCAACAATGTTTTGCTTGGAATCGCAGTTGCACAGAAACGTGCATTCTGCATAACACATAACTGCATGTATCTCAGGACAGGAAAGAGGTAGGCCAGAATTCAAAGGCTCATTTTCACTCCCTCCAGAAGGGAGATCAAATGGATCAAGCAATTTGGTGCTAGGCTTTTCCCTTTAGGATTTACCCCAACAATGTTTTGCTTGGAATCGCAGTGTCACAGAAACGTGCATTCTGCATAACACATAACTGCATGTATCTCAGGACAGGAAAGAGGTAGGCCAGAATTCAAAGGCTCATTTCACTCCCTCCAGAAGGGAGATCAAATGGATCAAGCAATTTGGTGCTAGGCTTTTCCCTTTAGGATTTACCCCAACAATGTTTTGCTTGGAATCGCAGTGTCACAGAAACGTGCATTCTGCATAACACATAACTGCATGTATCTCAGGACAGGAAAGAGGTAGGCCAGAATTCAAAGGCTCATTTTCACTCCCTCCAGAAGGGAGATCAAATGGATCAAGCAATTTGGTGCTAGGCTTTTCCCTTTAGGATTTACCCCAACAATGTTTTGCTGGAATCGCAGTTGCACAGAAACGTGCATTCTGCATAACACATAACTGCATGTATCTCAGGACAGGAAAGAGGTAGGCCAGAATTCAAAGGCTCATTTTCACTCCCTCCAGAAGGGAGATCAAATGGATCAAGCAATTTGGTGCTAGGCTTTTCCCTTTAGGATTTACCCCAACAATGTTTTGCTTGGAATCGCAGTGTCACAGAAACGTGCATTCTGCATAACACATAACTGCATGTATCTCAGGACAGGAGAGGTAGGCCAGAATTCAAAGGCTCATTTTCACTCCCTCCAGAAGGGAGATCAAATGGATCAAGCAATTTGGTGCTAGGCTTTTCCCTTTAGGATTTACCCCAACAATGTTTTGCTTGGAATCGCAGTGTCACAGAAACGTGCATTCTGCATAACACATAACTGCATGTATCTCAGGACAGGAAAGAGGTAGGCCAGAATTCAAAGGCTCATTTCACTCCCTCCAGAAGGGAGATCAAATGGATCAAGCAATTTGGTGCTAGGCTTTTCCCTTTAGGATTTACCCCAACAATGTTTTGCTTGGAATCGCAGTGTCACAGAAACGTGCATTCTGCCAAACAAATATCACAGTATCTCAGGACAAAAAGGTAGGCAGAATTCAAAGGATCCTCACTTCCAGAAGGGGATCCCAATGGATCACAAGCTAGGCTTTGGCCCAAGCGCCACCCCCAATTTTTGCTTGAACACGTCACAGAAACGTGCATTCTGCAACACATAACTGCGCACATCCAAGGAAGAAAGAGTAGGCAGAATTCAAAGAAATTTCCTCCTCACCTCGAGTCTAAAGATCAAATGGATCAAAGCTTTAGACTTTTTCCTTTGGTCACTGGTGCAGGTTGCCTGGTCTGCATAACACATAACTGCATGTATCTCAGGACAGGAAAGAGGTAGGCCAGAATTCAAAGGCTCATTTTCACTCCCTCCAGAAGGGAGATCAAATGGATCAAGCAATTTGGTGCTAGGCTTTTCCCTTTAGGATTTACCCCAACAATGTTTGCTTGGAATCGCAGTGTCACAGAAACGTGCATTCTGCATAACACATAACTGCATGTATCTCAGGACAGGAAAGAGGTAGGCCAGAATTCAAAGGCTCATTTTCACTCCCTCCAGAAGGGAGATCAAATGGATCAAGCATTTGGTGCTAGGCTTTTCCCTTTAGGATTTACCCCAACAATGTTTTGCTTGGAATCGCAGTGTCACAGAAACGTGCATTCTGCATAACACATAACTGCATGTATCTCAGGACAGGAAAGAGGTAGGCCAGAATTCAAAGGCTCATTTTCACTCCCTCCAGAAGGGAGATCAAATGGATCAAGCAATTTGGTGCTAGGCTTTTCCCTTTAGGATTTACCCCAACAATGTTTTGCTTGGAATCGCAGTGTCACAGAAACGTGCATTCTGCATAACACATAACTGCATGTATCTCAGGACAGGAAAGAGGTAGGCCAGAATTCAAAGGCTCATTTTCACTCCCTCCAGAAGGGAGATCAAATGGATCAAGCAATTTGGTGCTAGGCTTTTCCCTTTAGGATTTACCCCAACAATGTTTTGCTTGGAATCGCAGTGTCACAGAAACGTGCATTCTGCATAACACATAACTGCATGTATCTCAGGACAGGAAAGAGGTAGGCCAGAATTCAAAGGCTCATTTTCACTCCCTCCAGAAGGGAGATCAAATGGATCAAGCAATTTGGTGCTAGCTTTTCCCTTTAGGATTTACCCCAACAATGTTTTGCTTGGAATCGCAGTGTCACAGAAAGTGCATTCTGCATAACACATAACTGCATGTATCTCAGGACAGGAAAGAGGTAGGCCAGAATTCAAAGGCTCATTTTCACTCCCTCCAGAAGGGAGATCAAATGGATCAAGCAATTTGGTGCTAGGCTTTTCCCTTTAGGATTTACCCCAACAATGTTTTGCTTGGAATCGCAGTGTCACAGAACGTGCATTCTGCATAACACATAACTGCATGTATCTCAGGACAGGAAAGAGGTAGGCCAGAATTCAAAGGCTCATTTTCACTCCCTCCAGAAGGGAGATCAAATGGATCAAGCAATTTGGTGCTAGGCTTTTCCCTTTAGGATTTACCCCAACAATGTTTTGCTTGGAATCGCAGTTCACAGAAACGTGCATTCTGCATAACACATAACTGCATGTATCTCAGGACAGGAAAGAGGTAGGCCAGAATTCAAAGGCTCATTTTCACTCCCTCCAGAAGGGAGATCAAATGGATCAAGCAATTTGGTGCTAGGCTTTTCCCTTTAGGATTTACCCCAACAATGTTTTGCTTGGAATCGCAGTGTCACAGAAACGTGCATTCTGCATAACACATAACTGCATGTATCTCAGGACAGGAAAGAGGTAGGCCAGAATTCAAAGGCTCATTTTCACTCCCTCCAGAAGGGAGATCAAATGGATCAAGCAATTGGTGCTAGGCTTTTCCCTTTAGGATTTACCCCAACAATGTTTTGCTTGGAATCGCAGTTGCACAGAAAAGTGCATTCTGCATAACACATAACTGCATGTATCTCAGGACAGGAAAGAGGTAGGCCAGAATTCAAAGGCTCATTTTCACTCCCTCCAGAAGGGAGATCAAATGGATCAAGCAATTTGGTGCTAGGCTTTTCCCTTTAGGATTTACCCCAACAATGTTTTGCTTGGAATCGCAGTGTCACAGAAACGTGCATTCTGCATAACACATAACTGCATGTATCTCAGGACAGGAAAGAGGTAGGCCAGAATTCAAAGGCTCATTTTCACTCCCTCCAGAAGGGAGATCAAATGGATCAAGCAATTTGGTGCTAGGCTTTTCCCTTTAGGATTTACCCCAACAATGTTTTGCTTGGAATCGCAGTGTCACAGAAACGTGCATTCTGCATAACACATAACTGCATGTATCTCAGGACAGGAAAGAGGTAGGCCAGAATTCAAAGGCTCATTTTCACTCCCTCCAGAAGGGAGATCAAATGGATCAAGCAATTTGGTGCTAGGCTTTTCCCTTTAGGATTTACCCCAACAATGTTTTGCTTGGAATCGCAGTGTCACAGAAACGTGCATTCTGCATAACACATAACTGCATGTATCTCAGGACAGGAAAGAGGTAGGCCAGAATTCAAAGGCTCATTTTCACTCCCTCCAGAAGGGAGATCAAATGGATCAAGCAATTTGGTGCTAGGCTTTTCCCTTTAGGATTTACCCCAACAATGTTTTGCTTGGAATCGCAGTGTCACAGAAACGTGCATTCTGCATAACACATAACTGCATGTATCTCAGGACAGGAAAGAGGTAGGCCAGAATTCAAAGGCTCATTTTCACTCCCTCCAGAAGGGAGATCAAATGGATCAAGCAATTTGGTGCTAGGCTTTTCCCTTTAGGATTTACCCCAACAATGTTTTGCTTGGAATCGCAGTGTCACAGAAACGTGCATTCTGCATAACACATAACTGCATGTATCTCAGGACAGGAAAGAGGTAGGCCAGAATTCAAAGGCTCATTTTCACTCCCTCCAGAAGGGAGATCAAATGGATCAAGCAATTTGGTGCTAGGCTTTTCCCTTTAGGATTTACCCCAACAATGTTTTGCTTGGAATCGCAGTGCACAGAAACGTGCATTCTGCATAACACATAACTGCATGTATCTCAGGACAGGAAAGAGGTAGGCCAGAATTCAAAGGCTCATTTTCACTCCCTCCAGAAGGGAGATCAAATGGATCAAGCAATTTGGTGCTAGGCTTTTCCCTTTAGGATTTACCCCAACAATGTTTTGCTTGGAATCGCAGTGTCACAGAAACGTGCATTCTGCATAACACATAACTGCATGTATCTCAGGACAGGAAAGAGGTAGGCCAGAATTCAAAGGCTCATTTTCACTCCCTCCAGAAGGGAGATCAAATGGATCAAGCAATTTGGTGCTAGGCTTTTCCCTTTAGGATTTACCCCAACAATGTTTTGCTTGGAATCGCAGTGTCACAGAAACGTGCATTCTGCATAACACATAACTGCATGTATCTCAGGACAGGAAAGAGGTAGGCCAGAATTCAAAGGCTCATTTTCACTCCCTCCAGAAGGGAGATCAAATGGATCAAGCAATTTGGTGCTAGGCTTTTCCCTTTAGGATTTACCCCAACAATGTTTTGCTTGGAATCGCAGTGTCACAGAAACGTGCATTCTGCATAACACATAACTGCATGTATCTCAGGACAGGAAAGAGGTAGGCCAGAATTCAAAGGCTCATTTTCACTCCCTCCAGAAGGGAGATCAAATGGATCAAGCAATTTGGTGCTAGGCTTTTCCCTTTAGGATTTACCCCAACAATGTTTTGCTTGGAATCGCAGTGTCACAGAAACGTGCATTCTGCATAACACATAACTGCATGTATCTCAGGACAGGAGAGGAAAGAATTCAAGGCTCATTTTCAGACTCCCTCAAGAAGGGAGATCAAATGGAACAAGCAATTGGGATCCAAGACGATTTACCCAACAATGTTTTGCTCCCTGAGAATCGCAGGATTTGTCCAGAAACGTGCATTCTGCATAACACATAACTGCATGTATCTCAGGACAGGAAAGAGGTAGGCCAGAATTCAAAGGCTCATTTTCACTCCCTCCAGAAGGGAGATCAAATGGATCAAGCAATTTGGTGCTAGGCTTTTCCCTTTAGGATTTACCCCAACAATGTTTTGCTTGGAATCGCAGTTGCACAGAAACGTGCATTCTGCATAACACATAACTGCATGTATCTCAGGACAGGAAAGAGGTAGGCCAGAATTCAAAGGCTCATTTTCACTCCCTCCAGAAGGGAGATCAAATGGATCAAGCAATTTGGTGCTAGGCTTTTCCCTTTAGGATTTACCCCAACAATGTTTTGCTTGGAATCGCAGTGTCACAGAAACGTGCATTCTGCATAACACATAACTGCATGTATCTCAGGACAGGAAAGAGGTAGGCCAGAATTCAAAGGCTCATTTTCACTCCCTCCAGAAGGGAGATCAAATGGATCAAGCAATTTGGTGCTAGGCTTTTCCCTTTAGGATTTACCCCAACAATGTTTTGCTTGGAATCGCAGTGTCACAGAAACGTGCATTCTGCATAACACATAACTGCATGTATCTCAGGACAGGAAAGAGGTAGGCCAGAATTCAAAGGCTCATTTTCACTCCCTCCAGAAGGGAGATCAAATGGATCAAGCAATTTGGTGCTAGGCTTTTCCCTTTAGGATTTACCCCAACAATGTTTTGCTTGGAATCGCAGTGTCACAGAAACGTGCATTCTGCATAACACATAACTGCATGTATCTCAGGACAGGAAAGAGGTAGGCCAGAATTCAAAGGCTCATTTTCACTCCCTCCAGAAGGGAGATCAAATGGATCAAGCAATTTGGTGCTAGGCTTTTCCCTTTAGGATTTACCCCAACAATGTTTTGCTTGGAATCGCAGTGTCACAGAACGTGCATTCTGCATAACACATAACTGCATGTATCTCAGGACAGGAAAGAGGTAGGCCAGAATTCAAAGGCTCATTTTCACTCCCTCCAGAAGGGAGATCAAATGGATCAAGCAATTTGGTGCTAGGCTTTTCCCTTTAGGATTTACCCCAACAATGTTTTGCTTGGAATCGCAGTGTCACAGAAAAGTGCATTCTGCATAACACATAACTGCATGTATCTCAGGACAGGAAAGAGGTAGGCCAGAATTCAAAGGCTCATTTTCACTCCCTCCAGAAGGGAGATCAAATGGATCAAGCAATTTGGTGCTAGGCTTTTCCCTTTAGGATTTACCCCAACAATGTTTTGCTTGGAATCGCAGTGTCACAGAAACGTGCATTCTGCATAACACATAACTGCATGTATCTCAGGACAGGAAAGAGGTAGGCCAGAATTCAAAGGCTCATTTTCACTCCCTCCAGAAGGGAGATCAAATGGATCAAGCAATTTGGTGCTAGGCTTTTCCCTTTAGGATTTACCCCAACAATGTTTTGCTTGGAATCGCAGTTGCACAGAAACGTGCATTCTGCATAACACATAACTGCATGTATCTCAGGACAGGAAAGAGGTAGGCCAGAATTCAAAGGCTCATTTTCACTCCCTCCAGAAGGGAGATCAAATGGATCAAGCAATTTGGTGCTAGGCTTTTCCCTTTAGGATTTACCCCAACAATGTTTTGCTTGGAATCGCAGTGTCACAGAAACGTGCATTCTGCATAACACATAACTGCATGTATCTCAGGACAGGAAAGAGGTAGGCCAGAATTCAAAGGCTCATTTTCACTCCCTCCAGAAGGGAGATCAAATGGATCAAGCAATTTGGTGCTAGGCGCAATTTTGCTTGAATCGCTCCAGAAACGTGCATTCTGCATTTCCATCCCATTCCAGGGAATGGACTCCCTCAAAGGCTCATTTTCACTCCTCCAGAAGGGTGATCAAATCAGCTTTTCCCTGATTTACCCCACAATGTTTTGCTTGGAATCGCAGAAACGTGCATTCTGCATAACACATAACTGCATGTATCTCAGGACAGGAAAGAGGTAGGCCAGAATTCAAAGGCTCATTTTCACTCCCTCCAGAAGGGAGATCAAATGGATCAAGCAATTTGGTGCTAGGCTTTTCCCTTTAGGATTTACCCCAACAATGTTTTGCTTGGAATCGCAGTGTCACAGAAACGTGCATTCTGCATAACACATAACTGCATGTATCTCAGGACAGGAAAGAGGTAGGCCAGAATTCAAAGGCTCATTTTCACTCCCTCCAGAAGGGAGATCAAATGGATCAAGCAATTTGGTGCTAGGCTTTTCCCTTTAGGATTTACCCCAACAATGTTTTGCTTGGAATCGCAGTGTCACAGAAACGTGCATTCTGCATAACACATAACTGCATGTATCTCAGGACAGGAAAGAGGTAGGCCAGAATTCAAAGGCTCATTTTCACTCCCTCCAGAAGGGAGATCAAATGGATCAAGCAATTTGGTGCTAGGCTTTTCCCTTTAGGATTTACCCCAACAATGTTTTGCTTGGAATCGCAGTGTCACAGAAACGTGCATTCTGCATAACACATAACTGCATGTATCTCAGGACAGGAAAGAGGTAGGCCAGAATTCAAAGGCTCATTTTCACTCCCTCCAGAAGGGAGATCAAATGGATCAAGCAATTTGGTGCTAGGCTTTTCCCTTTAGGATTTACCCCAACAATGTTTTGCTTGGAATCGCAGTGTCACAGAAACGTGCATTCTGCATAACACATAACTGCATGTATCTCAGGACAGGAAAGAGGTAGGCCAGAATTCAAAGGCTCATTTTCACTCCCTCCAGAAGGGAGATCAAATGGATCAAGCAATTTGGTGCTAGGCTTTTCCCTTTAGGATTTACCCCAACAATGTTTTGCTTGGAATCGCAGTGTCACAGAAACGTGCATTCTGCATAACACATAACTGCATGTATCTCAGGACAGGAAAGAGGTAGGCCAGAATTCAAAGGCTCATTTTCACTCCCTCCAGAAGGGAGATCAAATGGATCAAGCAATTTGGTGCTAGGCTTTTCCCTTTAGGATTTACCCCAACAATGTTTTGCTTGGAATCGCAGTGTCACAGAAACGTGCATTCTGCATAACACATAACTGCATGTATCTCAGGACAGGAAAGAGGTAGGCCAGAATTCAAAGGCTCATTTTCACTCCCTCCAGAAGGGAGATCAAATGGATCAAGCAATTTGGTGCTAGGCTTTTCCCTTTAGGATTTACCCCAACAATGTTTTGCTTGGAATCGCAGTGCACAGAAACGTGCATTCTGCATAACACATAACTGCATGTATCTCAGGACAGGAAAGAGGTAGGCCAGAATTCAAAGGCTCATTTTCACTCCCTCCAGAAGGGAGATCAAATGGATCAAGCAATTTGGTGCTAGGCTTTTCCCTTTAGGATTTACCCCAACAATGTTTTGCTTGGAATCGCAGTGTCACAGAAACGTGCATTCTGCATAACACATAACTGCATGTATCTCAGGACAGGAAAGAGGTAGGCCAGAATTCAAAGGCTCATTTTCACTCCCTCCAGAAGGGAGATCAAATGGATCAAGCAATTTGGTGCTAGGCTTTTCCCTTTAGGATTTACCCCAACAATGTTTTGCTTGGAATCGCAGTGTCACAGAAACGTGCATTCTGCATAACACATAACTGCATGTATCTCAGGACAGGAAAGAGGTAGGCCAGAATTCAAAGGCTCATTTTCACTCCCTCCAGAAGGGAGATCAAATGGATCAAGCAATTTGGTGCTAGGCTTTTCCCTTTAGGATTTACCCCAACAATGTTTTGCTTGGAATCGCAGTGTCACAGAAACGTGCATTCTGCATAACACATAACTGCATGTATCTCAGGACAGGAAAGAGGTAGGCCAGAATTCAAAGGCTCATTTTCACTCCCTCCAGAAGGGAGATCAAATGGATCAAGCAATTTGGTGCTAGGCTTTTCCCTTTAGGATTTACCCCAACAATGTTTTGCTTGGAATCGCAGTGTCACAGAAACGTGCATTCTGCATAACACATAACTGCATGTATCTCAGGACAGGAAAGAGGTAGGCCAGAATTCAAAGGCTCATTTTCACTCCCTCCAGAAGGGAGATCAAATGGATCAAGCAATTTGGTGCTAGGCTTTTCCCTTTAGGATTTACCCCAACAATGTTTTGCTTGGAATCGCAGTGTCACAGAAACGTGCATTCTGCATAACACATAACTGCATGTATCTCAGGACAGGAAAGAGGTAGGCCAGAATTCAAAGGCTCATTTTCACTCCCTCCAGAAGGGAGATCAAATGGATCAAGCAATTTGGTGCTAGGCTTTTCCCTTTAGGATTTACCCCAACAATGTTTTGCTTGGAATCGCAGTGTCACAGAAACGTGCATTCTGCATAACACATAACTGCATGTATCTCAGGACAGGAAAGAGGTAGGCCAGAATTCAAAGGCTCATTTTCACTCCCTCCAGAAGGGAGATCAAATGGATCAAGCAATTTGGTGCTAGGCTTTTCCCTTTAGGATTTACCCCAACAATGTTTTGCTTGGAATCGCAGTGTCACAGAAACGTGCATTCTGCATAACACATAACTGCATGTATCTCAGGACAGGAAAGAGGTAGGCCAGAATTCAAAGGCTCATTTTCACTCCCTCCAGAAGGGAGATCAAATGGATCAAGCAATTTGGTGCTAGGCTTTTCCCTTTAGGATTTACCCCAACAATGTTTTGCTTGGAATCGCAGTGTCACAGAAACGTGCATTCTGCATAACACATAACTGCATGTATCTCAGGACAGGAAAGAGGTAGGCCAGAATTCAAAGGCTCATTTTCACTCCCTCCAGAAGGGAGATCAAATGGATCAAGCAATTTGGTGCTAGGCTTTTCCCTTTAGGATTTACCCCAACAATGTTTTGCTTGGAATCGCAGTGTCACAGAAACGTGCATTCTGCATAACACATAACTGCATGTATCTCAGGACAGGAAAGAGGTAGGCCAGAATTCAAAGGCTCATTTTCACTCCCTCCAGAAGGGAGATCAAATGGATCAAGCAATTTGGTGCTAGGCTTTTCCCTTTAGGATTTACCCCAACAATGTTTTGCTTGGAATCGCAGTGTCACAGAAACGTGCATTCTGCATAACACATAACTGCATGTATCTCAGGACAGGAAAGAGGTAGGCCAGAATTCAAAGGCTCATTTTCACTCCCTCCAGAAGGGAGATCAAATGGATCAAGCAATTTGGTGCTAGGCTTTTCCCTTTAGGATTTACCCCAACAATGTTTTGCTTGGAATCGCAGTGCACAGAAACGTGCATTCTGCATAACACATAACTGCATGTATCTCAGGACAGGAAAGAGGTAGGCCAGAATTCAAAGGCTCATTTTCACTCCCTCCAGAAGGGAGATCAAATGGATCAAGCAATTTGGTGCTAGGCTTTTCCCTTTAGGATTTACCCCAACAATGTTTTGCTTGGAATCGCAGTGTCACAGAAACGTGCATTCTGCATAACACATAACTGCATGTATCTCAGGACAGGAAAGAGGTAGGCCAGAATTCAAAGGCTCATTTTCACTCCCTCCAGAAGGGAGATCAAATGGATCAAGCAATTTGGTGCTAGGCTTTTCCCTTTAGGATTTACCCCAACAATGTTTTGCTTGGAATCGCAGTGTCACAGAAACGTGCATTCTGCATAACACATAACTGCATGTATCTCAGGACAGGAAAGAGGTAGGCCAGAATTCAAAGGCTCATTTTCACTCCCTCCAGAAGGGAGATCAAATGGATCAAGCAATTTGGTGCTAGGCTTTTCCCTTTAGGATTTACCCCAACAATGTTTTGCTTGGAATCGCAGTGTCACAGAAACGTGCATTCTGCATAACACATAACTGCATGTATCTCAGGACAGGAAAGAGGTAGGCCAGAATTCAAAGGCTCATTTTCACTCCCTCCAGAAGGGAGATCAAATGGATCAAGCAATTTGGTGCTAGGCTTTTCCCTTTAGGATTTACCCCAACAATGTTTTGCTTGGAATCGCAGTGTCACAGAAACGTGCATTCTGCATAACACATAACTGCATGTATCTCAGGACAGGAAAGAGGTAGGCCAGAATTCAAAGGCTCATTTTCACTCCCTCCAGAAGGGAGATCAAATGGATCAAGCAATTTGGTGCTAGGCTTTTCCCTTTAGGATTTACCCCAACAATGTTTTGCTTGGAATCGCAGTGTCACAGAAACGTGCATTCTGCATAACACATAACTGCATGTATCTCAGGACAGGAAAGAGGTAGGCCAGAATTCAAAGGCTCATTTTCACTCCCTCCAGAAGGGAGATCAAATGGATCAAGCAATTTGGTGCTAGGCTTTTCCCTTTAGGATTTACCCCAACAATGTTTTGCTTGGAATCGCAGTGTCACAGAAACGTGCATTCTGCATAACACATAACTGCATGTATCTCAGGACAGGAAAGAGGTAGGCCAGAATTCAAAGGCTCATTTTCACTCCCTCCAGAAGGGAGATCAAATGGATCAAGCAATTTGGTGCTAGGCTTTTCCCTTTAGGATTTACCCCAACAATGTTTTGCTTGGAATCGCAGTGTCACAGAAACGTGCATTCTGCATAACACATAACTGCATGTATCTCAGGACAGGAAAGAGGTAGGCCAGAATTCAAAGGCTCATTTTCACTCCCTCCAGAAGGGAGATCAAATGGATCAAGCAATTTGGTGCTAGGCTTTTCCCTTTAGGATTTACCCCAACAATGTTTTGCTTGGAATCGCAGTGTCACAGAAACGTGCATTCTGCATAACACATAACTGCATGTATCTCAGGACAGGAAAGAGGTAGGCCAGAATTCAAAGGCTCATTTTCACTCCCTCCAGAAGGGAGATCAAATGGATCAAGCAATTTGGTGCTAGGCTTTTCCCTTTAGGATTTACCCCAACAATGTTTTGCTTGGAATCGCAGTGTCACAGAAACGTGCATTCTGCATAACACATAACTGCATGTATCTCAGGACAGGAAAGAGGTAGGCCAGAATTCAAAGGCTCATTTTCACTCCCTCCAGAAGGGAGATCAAATGGATCAAGCAATTTGGTGCTAGGCTTTTCCCTTTAGGATTTACCCCAACAATGTTTTGCTTGGAATCGCAGTGTCACAGAAACGTGCATTCTGCATAACACATAACTGCATGTATCTCAGGACAGGAAAGAGGTAGGCCAGAATTCAAAGGCTCATTTTCACTCCCTCCAGAAGGGAGATCAAATGGATCAAGCAATTTGGTGCTAGGCTTTTCCCTTTAGGATTTACCCCAACAATGTTTTGCTTGGAATCGCAGTGTCACAGAAACGTGCATTCTGCATAACACATAACTGCATGTATCTCAGGACAGGAAAGAGGTAGGCCAGAATTCAAAGGCTCATTTTCACTCCCTCCAGAAGGGAGATCAAATGGATCAAGCAATTTGGTGCTAGGCTTTTCCCTTTAGGATTTACCCCAACAATGTTTTGCTTGGAATCGCAGTCACAGAAACGTGCATTCTGCATAACACATAACTGCATGTATCTCAGGACAGGAAAAAGGTCTCATTTTCACTCCCTCAGAAGGGAGATCAAATTTCCCTTTAGGCTTTTCCCTTTAGGATTTACCCCAAGTGTTGCTTGGAATCGCAGTGCATTCTGCATAACACATAACTGCATGTATCTCAGGACAGGAAAGAGGTAGGCCAGAATTCAAAGGCTCATTTTCACTCCCTCCAGAAGGGAGATCAAATGGATCAAGCAATTTGGTGCTAGGCTTTTCCCTTTAGGATTTACCCCAACAATGTTTTGCTTGGAATCGCAGTGTCACAGAAACGTGCATTCTGCATAACACATAACTGCATGTATCTCAGGACAGGAAAGAGGTAGGCCAGAATTCAAAGGCTCATTTTCACTCCCTCCAGAAGGGAGATCAAATGGATCAAGCAATTTGGTGCTAGGCTTTTCCCTTTAGGATTTACCCCAACAATGTTTTGCTTGGAATCGCAGTGTCACAGAAACGTGCATTCTGCATAACACATAACTGCATGTATCTCAGGACAGGAAAGAGGTAGGCCAGAATTCAAAGGCTCATTTTCACTCCCTCCAGAAGGGAGATCAAATGGATCAAGCAATTTGGTGCTAGGCTTTTCCCTTTAGGATTTACCCCAACAATGTTTTGCTTGGAATCGCAGTGTCACAGAAACGTGCATTCTGCATAACACATAACTGCATGTATCTCAGGACAGGAAAGAGGTAGGCCAGAATTCAAAGGCTCATTTTCACTCCCTCCAGAAGGGAGATCAAATGGATCAAGCAATTTGGTGCTAGGCTTTTCCCTTTAGGATTTACCCCAACAATGTTTTGCTTGGAATCGCAGTGTCACAGAAACGTGCATTCTGCATAACACATAACTGCATGTATCTCAGGACAGGAAAGAGGTAGGCCAGAATTCAAAGGCTCATTTTCACTCCCTCCAGAAGGGAGATCAAATGGATCAAGCAATTTGGTGCTAGGCTTTTCCCTTTAGGATTTACCCCAACAATGTTTTGCTTGGAATCGCAGTGTCACAGAAACGTGCATTCTGCATAACACATAACTGCATGTATCTCAGGACAGGAAAGAGGTAGGCCAGAATTCAAAGGCTCATTTTCACTCCCTCCAGAAGGGAGATCAAATGGATCAAGCAATTTGGTGCTAGGCTTTTCCCTTTAGGATTTACCCCAACAATGTTTTGCTTGGAATCGCAGTGTCACAGAAACGTGCATTCTGCATAACACATAACTGCATGTATCTCAGGACAGGAAAGAGGTAGGCCAGAATTCAAAGGCTCATTTTCACTCCCTCCAGAAGGGAGATCAAATGGATCAAGCAATTTGGTGCTAGGCTTTTCCCTTTAGGATTTACCCCAACAATGTTTTGCTTGGAATCGCAGTGTCACAGAAACGTGCATTCTGCATAACACATAACTGCATGTATCTCAGGACAGGAAAGAGGTAGGCCAGAATTCAAAGGCTCATTTTCACTCCCTCCAGAAGGGAGATCAAATGGATCAAGCAATTTGGTGCTAGGCTTTTCCCTTTAGGATTTACCCCAACAATGTTTTGCTTGGAATCGCAGTGTCACAGAAACGTGCATTCTGCATAACACATAACTGCATGTATCTCAGGACAGGAAAGAGGTAGGCCAGAATTCAAAGGCTCATTTTCACTCCCTCCAGAAGGGAGATCAAATGGATCAAGCAATTTGGTGCTAGGCTTTTCCCTTTAGGATTTACCCCAACAATGTTTTGCTTGGAATCGCAGTGTCACAGAAACGTGCATTCTGCATAACACATAACTGCATGTATCTCAGGACAGGAAAGAGGTAGGCCAGAATTCAAAGGCTCATTTTCACTCCCTCCAGAAGGGAGATCAAATGGATCAAGCAATTTGGTGCTAGGCTTTTCCCTTTAGGATTTACCCCAACAATGTTTTGCTTGGAATCGCAGTGTCACAGAAACGTGCATTCTGCATAACACATAACTGCATGTATCTCAGGACAGGAAAGAGGTAGGCCAGAATTCAAAGGCTCATTTTCACTCCCTCCAGAAGGGAGATCAAATGGATCAAGCAATTTGGTGCTAGGCTTTTCCCTTTAGGATTTACCCCAACAATGTTTTGCTTGGAATCGCAGTGTCACAGAAACGTGCATTCTGCATAACACATAACTGCATGTATCTCAGGACAGGAAAGAGGTAGGCCAGAATTCAAAGGCTCATTTTCACTCCCTCCAGAAGGGAGATCAAATGGATCAAGCAATTTGGTGCTAGGCTTTTCCCTTTAGGATTTACCCCAACAATGTTTTGCTTGGAATCGCAGTGTCACAGAAACGTGCATTCTGCATAACACATAACTGCATGTATCTCAGGACAGGAAAGAGGTAGGCCAGAATTCAAAGGCTCATTTTCACTCCCTCCAGAAGGGAGATCAAATGGATCAAGCAATTTGGTGCTAGGCTTTTCCCTTTAGGATTTACCCCAACAATGTTTTGCTTGGAATCGCAGTGTCACAGAAACGTGCATTCTGCATAACACATAACTGCATGTATCTCAGGACAGGAAAGAGGTAGGCCAGAATTCAAAGGCTCATTTTCACTCCCTCCAGAAGGGAGATCAAATGGATCAAGCAATTTGGTGCTAGGCTTTTCCCTTTAGGATTTACCCCAACAATGTTTTGCTTGGAATCGCAGTGTCACAGAAACGTGCATTCTGCATAACACATAACTGCATGTATCTCAGGACAGGAAAGAGGTAGGCCAGAATTCAAAGGCTCATTTTCACTCCCTCCAGAAGGGAGATCAAATGGATCAAGCAATTTGGTGCTAGGCTTTTCCCTTTAGGATTTACCCCAACAATGTTTTGCTTGGAATCGCAGTGTCACAGAAACGTGCATTCTGCATAACACATAACTGCATGTATCTCAGGACAGGAAAGAGGTAGGCCAGAATTCAAAGGCTCATTTTCACTCCCTCCAGAAGGGAGATCAAATGGATCAAGCAATTTGGTGCTAGGCTTTTCCCTTTAGGATTTACCCCAACAATGTTTTGCTTGGAATCGCAGTGTCACAGAAACGTGCATTCTGCATAACACATAACTGCATGTATCTCAGGACAGGAAAGAGGTAGGCCAGAATTCAAAGGCTCATTTTCACTCCCTCCAGAAGGGAGATCAAATGGATCAAGCAATTTGGTGCTAGGCTTTTCCCTTTAGGATTTACCCCAACAATGTTTTGCTTGGAATCGCAGTGTCACAGAAACGTGCATTCTGCATAACACATAACTGCATGTATCTCAGGACAGGAAAGAGGTAGGCCAGAATTCAAAGGCTCATTTTCACTCCCTCCAGAAGGGAGATCAAATGGATCAAGCAATTTGGTGCTAGGCTTTTCCCTTTAGGATTTACCCCAACAATGTTTTGCTTGGAATCGCAGTGTCACAGAAACGTGCATTCTGCATAACACATAACTGCATGTATCTCAGGACAGGAAAGAGGTAGGCCAGAATTCAAAGGCTCATTTTCACTCCCTCCAGAAGGGAGATCAAATGGATCAAGCAATTTGGTGCTAGGCTTTTCCCTTTAGGATTTACCCCAACAATGTTTTGCTTGGAATCGCAGTGTCACAGAAACGTGCATTCTGCATAACACATAACTGCATGTATCTCAGGACAGGAAAGAGGTAGGCCAGAATTCAAAGGCTCATTTTCACTCCCTCCAGAAGGGAGATCAAATGGATCAAGCAATTTGGTGCTAGGCTTTTCCCTTTAGGATTTACCCCAACAATGTTTTGCTTGGAATCGCAGTGTCACAGAAACGTGCATTCTGCATAACACATAACTGCATGTATCTCAGGACAGGAAAGAGGTAGGCCAGAATTCAAAGGCTCATTTTCACTCCCTCCAGAAGGGAGATCAAATGGATCAAGCAATTTGGTGCTAGGCTTTTCCCTTTAGGATTTACCCCAACAATGTTTTGCTTGGAATCGCAGTGTCACAGAAACGTGCATTCTGCATAACACATAACTGCATGTATCTCAGGACAGGAAAGAGGTAGGCCAGAATTCAAAGGCTCATTTTCACTCCCTCCAGAAGGGAGATCAAATGGATCAAGCAATTTGGTGCTAGGCTTTTCCCTTTAGGATTTACCCCAACAATGTTTTGCTTGGAATCGCAGTGTCACAGAAACGTGCATTCTGCATAACACATAACTGCATGTATCTCAGGACAGGAAAGAGGTAGGCCAGAATTCAAAGGCTCATTTTCACTCCCTCCAGAAGGGAGATCAAATGGATCAAGCAATTTGGTGCTAGGCTTTTCCCTTTAGGATTTACCCCAACAATGTTTTGCTTGGAATCGCAGTGTCACAGAAACGTGCATTCTGCATAACACATAACTGCATGTATCTCAGGACAGGAAAGAGGTAGGCCAGAATTCAAAGGCTCATTTTCACTCCCTCCAGAAGGGAGATCAAATGGATCAAGCAATTTGGTGCTAGGCTTTTCCCTTTAGGATTTACCCCAACAATGTTTTGCTTGGAATCGCAGTGTCACAGAAACGTGCATTCTGCATAACACATAACTGCATGTATCTCAGGACAGGAAAGAGGTAGGCCAGAATTCAAAGGCTCATTTTCACTCCCTCCAGAAGGGAGATCAAATGGATCAAGCAATTTGGTGCTAGGCTTTTCCCTTTAGGATTTACCCCAACAATGTTTTGCTTGGAATCGCAGTGTCACAGAAACGTGCATTCTGCATAACACATAACTGCATGTATCTCAGGACAGGAAAGAGGTAGGCCAGAATTCAAAGGCTCATTTTCACTCCCTCCAGAAGGGAGATCAAATGGATCAAGCAATTTGGTGCTAGGCTTTTCCCTTTAGGATTTACCCCAACAATGTTTTGCTTGGAATCGCAGTGTCACAGAAACGTGCATTCTGCATAACACATAACTGCATGTATCTCAGGACAGGAAAGAGGTAGGCCAGAATTCAAAGGCTCATTTTCACTCCCTCCAGAAGGGAGATCAAATGGATCAAGCAATTTGGTGCTAGGCTTTTCCCTTTAGGATTTACCCCAACAATGTTTTGCTTGGAATCGCAGTGTCACAGAAACGTGCATTCTGCATAACACATAACTGCATGTATCTCAGGACAGGAAAGAGGTAGGCCAGAATTCAAAGGCTCATTTTCACTCCCTCCAGAAGGGAGATCAAATGGATCAAGCAATTTGGTGCTAGGCTTTTCCCTTTAGGATTTACCCCAACAATGTTTTGCTTGGAATCGCAGTGTCACAGAAACGTGCATTCTGCATAACACATAACTGCATGTATCTCAGGACAGGAAAGAGGTAGGCCAGAATTCAAAGGCTCATTTTCACTCCCTCCAGAAGGGAGATCAAATGGATCAAGCAATTTGGTGCTAGGCTTTTCCCTTTAGGATTTACCCCAACAATGTTTTGCTTGGAATCGCAGTGTCACAGAAACGTGCATTCTGCATAACACATAACTGCATGTATCTCAGGACAGGAAAGAGGTAGGCCAGAATTCAAAGGCTCATTTTCACTCCCTCCAGAAGGGAGATCAAATGGATCAAGCAATTTGGTGCTAGGCTTTTCCCTTTAGGATTTACCCCAACAATGTTTTGCTTGGAATCGCAGTGTCACAGAAACGTGCATTCTGCATAACACATAACTGCATGTATCTCAGGACAGGAAAGAGGTAGGCCAGAATTCAAAGGCTCATTTTCACTCCCTCCAGAAGGGAGATCAAATGGATCAAGCAATTTGGTGCTAGGCTTTTCCCTTTAGGATTTACCCCAACAATGTTTTGCTTGGAATCGCAGTGTCACAGAAACGTGCATTCTGCATAACACATAACTGCATGTATCTCAGGACAGGAAAGAGGTAGGCCAGAATTCAAAGGCTCATTTTCACTCCCTCCAGAAGGGAGATCAAATGGATCAAGCAATTTGGTGCTAGGCTTTTCCCTTTAGGATTTACCCCAACAATGTTTTGCTTGGAATCGCAGTGTCACAGAAACGTGCATTCTGCATAACACATAACTGCATGTATCTCAGGACAGGAAAGAGGTAGGCCAGAATTCAAAGGCTCATTTTCACTCCCTCCAGAAGGGAGATCAAATGGATCAAGCAATTTGGTGCTAGGCTTTTCCCTTTAGGATTTACCCCAACAATGTTTTGCTTGGAATCGCAGTGTCACAGAAACGTGCATTCTGCATAACACATAACTGCATGTATCTCAGGACAGGAAAGAGGTAGGCCAGAATTCAAAGGCTCATTTTCACTCCCTCCAGAAGGGAGATCAAATGGATCAAGCAATTTGGTGCTAGGCTTTTCCCTTTAGGATTTACCCCAACAATGTTTTGCTTGGAATCGCAGTGTCACAGAAACGTGCATTCTGCATAACACATAACTGCATGTATCTCAGGACAGGAAAGAGGTAGGCCAGAATTCAAAGGCTCATTTTCACTCCCTCCAGAAGGGAGATCAAATGGATCAAGCAATTTGGTGCTAGGCTTTTCCCTTTAGGATTTACCCCAACAATGTTTTGCTTGGAATCGCAGTGTCACAGAAACGTGCATTCTGCATAACACATAACTGCATGTATCTCAGGACAGGAAAGAGGTAGGCCAGAATTCAAAGGCTCATTTTCACTCCCTCCAGAAGGGAGATCAAATGGATCAAGCAATTTGGTGCTAGGCTTTTCCCTTTAGGATTTACCCCAACAATGTTTTGCTTGGAATCGCAGTGTCACAGAAACGTGCATTCTGCATAACACATAACTGCATGTATCTCAGGACAGGAAAGAGGTAGGCCAGAATTCAAAGGCTCATTTTCACTCCCTCCAGAAGGGAGATCAAATGGATCAAGCAATTTGGTGCTAGGCTTTTCCCTTTAGGATTTACCCCAACAATGTTTTGCTTGGAATCGCAGTGTCACAGAAACGTGCATTCTGCATAACACATAACTGCATGTATCTCAGGACAGGAAAGAGGTAGGCCAGAATTCAAAGGCTCATTTTCACTCCCTCCAGAAGGGAGATCAAATGGATCAAGCAATTTGGTGCTAGGCTTTTCCCTTTAGGATTTACCCCAACAATGTTTTGCTTGGAATCGCAGTGTCACAGAAACGTGCATTCTGCATAACACATAACTGCATGTATCTCAGGACAGGAAAGAGGTAGGCCAGAATTCAAAGGCTCATTTTCACTCCCTCCAGAAGGGAGATCAAATGGATCAAGCAATTTGGTGCTAGGCTTTTCCCTTTAGGATTTACCCCAACAATGTTTTGCTTGGAATCGCAGTGTCACAGAAACGTGCATTCTGCATAACACATAACTGCATGTATCTCAGGACAGGAAAGAGGTAGGCCAGAATTCAAAGGCTCATTTTCACTCCCTCCAGAAGGGAGATCAAATGGATCAAGCAATTTGGTGCTAGGCTTTTCCCTTTAGGATTTACCCCAACAATGTTTTGCTTGGAATCGCAGTGTCACAGAAACGTGCATTCTGCATAACACATAACTGCATGTATCTCAGGACAGGAAAGAGGTAGGCCAGAATTCAAAGGCTCATTTTCACTCCCTCCAGAAGGGAGATCAAATGGATCAAGCAATTTGGTGCTAGGCTTTTCCCTTTAGGATTTACCCCAACAATGTTTTGCTTGGAATCGCAGTGTCACAGAAACGTGCATTCTGCATAACACATAACTGCATGTATCTCAGGACAGGAAAGAGGTAGGCCAGAATTCAAAGGCTCATTTTCACTCCCTCCAGAAGGGAGATCAAATGGATCAAGCAATTTGGTGCTAGGCTTTTCCCTTTAGGATTTACCCCAACAATGTTTTGCTTGGAATCGCAGTGTCACAGAAACGTGCATTCTGCATAACACATAACTGCATGTATCTCAGGACAGGAAAGAGGTAGGCCAGAATTCAAAGGCTCATTTTCACTCCCTCCAGAAGGGAGATCAAATGGATCAAGCAATTTGGTGCTAGGCTTTTCCCTTTAGGATTTACCCCAACAATGTTTTGCTTGGAATCGCAGTGTCACAGAAACGTGCATTCTGCATAACACATAACTGCATGTATCTCAGGACAGGAAAGAGGTAGGCCAGAATTCAAAGGCTCATTTTCACTCCCTCCAGAAGGGAGATCAAATGGATCAAGCAATTTGGTGCTAGGCTTTTCCCTTTAGGATTTACCCCAACAATGTTTTGCTTGGAATCGCAGTGTCACAGAAACGTGCATTCTGCATAACACATAACTGCATGTATCTCAGGACAGGAAAGAGGTAGGCCAGAATTCAAAGGCTCATTTTCACTCCCTCCAGAAGGGAGATCAAATGGATCAAGCAATTTGGTGCTAGGCTTTTCCCTTTAGGATTTACCCCAACAATGTTTTGCTTGGAATCGCAGTGTCACAGAAACGTGCATTCTGCATAACACATAACTGCATGTATCTCAGGACAGGAAAGAGGTAGGCCAGAATTCAAAGGCTCATTTTCACTCCCTCCAGAAGGGAGATCAAATGGATCAAGCAATTTGGTGCTAGGCTTTTCCCTTTAGGATTTACCCCAACAATGTTTTGCTTGGAATCGCAGTGTCACAGAAACGTGCATTCTGCATAACACATAACTGCATGTATCTCAGGACAGGAAAGAGGTAGGCCAGAATTCAAAGGCTCATTTTCACTCCCTCCAGAAGGGAGATCAAATGGATCAAGCAATTTGGTGCTAGGCTTTTCCCTTTAGGATTTACCCCAACAATGTTTTGCTTGGAATCGCAGTGTCACAGAAACGTGCATTCTGCATAACACATAACTGCATGTATCTCAGGACAGGAAAGAGGTAGGCCAGAATTCAAAGGCTCATTTTCACTCCCTCCAGAAGGGAGATCAAATGGATCAAGCAATTTGGTGCTAGGCTTTTCCCTTTAGGATTTACCCCAACAATGTTTTGCTTGGAATCGCAGTGTCACAGAAACGTGCATTCTGCATAACACATAACTGCATGTATCTCAGGACAGGAAAGAGGTAGGCCAGAATTCAAAGGCTCATTTTCACTCCCTCCAGAAGGGAGATCAAATGGATCAAGCAATTTGGTGCTAGGCTTTTCCCTTTAGGATTTACCCCAACAATGTTTTGCTTGGAATCGCAGTGTCACAGAAACGTGCATTCTGCATAACACATAACTGCATGTATCTCAGGACAGGAAAGAGGTAGGCCAGAATTCAAAGGCTCATTTTCACTCCCTCCAGAAGGGAGATCAAATGGATCAAGCAATTTGGTGCTAGGCTTTTCCCTTTAGGATTTACCCCAACAATGTTTTGCTTGGAATCGCAGTGTCACAGAAACGTGCATTCTGCATAACACATAACTGCATGTATCTCAGGACAGGAAAGAGGTAGGCCAGAATTCAAAGGCTCATTTTCACTCCCTCCAGAAGGGAGATCAAATGGATCAAGCAATTTGGTGCTAGGCTTTTCCCTTTAGGATTTACCCCAACAATGTTTTGCTTGGAATCGCAGTGTCACAGAAACGTGCATTCTGCATAACACATAACTGCATGTATCTCAGGACAGGAAAGAGGTAGGCCAGAATTCAAAGGCTCATTTTCACTCCCTCCAGAAGGGAGATCAAATGGATCAAGCAATTTGGTGCTAGGCTTTTCCCTTTAGGATTTACCCCAACAATGTTTTGCTTGGAATCGCAGTGTCACAGAAACGTGCATTCTGCATAACACATAACTGCATGTATCTCAGGACAGGAAAGAGGTAGGCCAGAATTCAAAGGCTCATTTTCACTCCCTCCAGAAGGGAGATCAAATGGATCAAGCAATTTGGTGCTAGGCTTTTCCCTTTAGGATTTACCCCAACAATGTTTTGCTTGGAATCGCAGTGTCACAGAAACGTGCATTCTGCATAACACATAACTGCATGTATCTCAGGACAGGAAAGAGGTAGGCCAGAATTCAAAGGCTCATTTTCACTCCCTCCAGAAGGGAGATCAAATGGATCAAGCAATTTGGTGCTAGGCTTTTCCCTTTAGGATTTACCCCAACAATGTTTTGCTTGGAATCGCAGTGTCACAGAAACGTGCATTCTGCATAACACATAACTGCATGTATCTCAGGACAGGAAAGAGGTAGGCCAGAATTCAAAGGCTCATTTTCACTCCCTCCAGAAGGGAGATCAAATGGATCAAGCAATTTGGTGCTAGGCTTTTCCCTTTAGGATTTACCCCAACAATGTTTTGCTTGGAATCGCAGTGTCACAGAAACGTGCATTCTGCATAACACATAACTGCATGTATCTCAGGACAGGAAAGAGGTAGGCCAGAATTCAAAGGCTCATTTTCACTCCCTCCAGAAGGGAGATCAAATGGATCAAGCAATTTGGTGCTAGGCTTTTCCCTTTAGGATTTACCCCAACAATGTTTTGCTTGGAATCGCAGTGTCACAGAAACGTGCATTCTGCATAACACATAACTGCATGTATCTCAGGACAGGAAAGAGGTAGGCCAGAATTCAAAGGCTCATTTTCACTCCCTCCAGAAGGGAGATCAAATGGATCAAGCAATTTGGTGCTAGGCTTTTCCCTTTAGGATTTACCCCAACAATGTTTTGCTTGGAATCGCAGTGTCACAGAAACGTGCATTCTGCATAACACATAACTGCATGTATCTCAGGACAGGAAAGAGGTAGGCCAGAATTCAAAGGCTCATTTTCACTCCCTCCAGAAGGGAGATCAAATGGATCAAGCAATTTGGTGCTAGGCTTTTCCCTTTAGGATTTACCCCAACAATGTTTTGCTTGGAATCGCAGTGTCACAGAAACGTGCATTCTGCATAACACATAACTGCATGTATCTCAGGACAGGAAAGAGGTAGGCCAGAATTCAAAGGCTCATTTTCACTCCCTCCAGAAGGGAGATCAAATGGATCAAGCAATTTGGTGCTAGGCTTTTCCCTTTAGGATTTACCCCAACAATGTTTTGCTTGGAATCGCAGTGTCACAGAAACGTGCATTCTGCATAACACATAACTGCATGTATCTCAGGACAGGAAAGAGGTAGGCCAGAATTCAAAGGCTCATTTTCACTCCCTCCAGAAGGGAGATCAAATGGATCAAGCAATTTGGTGCTAGGCTTTTCCCTTTAGGATTTACCCCAACAATGTTTTGCTTGGAATCGCAGTGTCACAGAAACGTGCATTCTGCATAACACATAACTGCATGTATCTCAGGACAGGAAAGAGGTAGGCCAGAATTCAAAGGCTCATTTTCACTCCCTCCAGAAGGGAGATCAAATGGATCAAGCAATTTGGTGCTAGGCTTTTCCCTTTAGGATTTACCCCAACAATGTTTTGCTTGGAATCGCAGTGTCACAGAAACGTGCATTCTGCATAACACATAACTGCATGTATCTCAGGACAGGAAAGAGGTAGGCCAGAATTCAAAGGCTCATTTTCACTCCCTCCAGAAGGGAGATCAAATGGATCAAGCAATTTGGTGCTAGGCTTTTCCCTTTAGGATTTACCCCAACAATGTTTTGCTTGGAATCGCAGTGTCACAGAAACGTGCATTCTGCATAACACATAACTGCATGTATCTCAGGACAGGAAAGAGGTAGGCCAGAATTCAAAGGCTCATTTTCACTCCCTCCAGAAGGGAGATCAAATGGATCAAGCAATTTGGTGCTAGGCTTTTCCCTTTAGGATTTACCCCAACAATGTTTTGCTTGGAATCGCAGTGTCACAGAAACGTGCATTCTGCATAACACATAACTGCATGTATCTCAGGACAGGAAAGAGGTAGGCCAGAATTCAAAGGCTCATTTTCACTCCCTCCAGAAGGGAGATCAAATGGATCAAGCAATTTGGTGCTAGGCTTTTCCCTTTAGGATTTACCCCAACAATGTTTTGCTTGGAATCGCAGTGTCACAGAAACGTGCATTCTGCATAACACATAACTGCATGTATCTCAGGACAGGAAAGAGGTAGGCCAGAATTCAAAGGCTCATTTTCACTCCCTCCAGAAGGGAGATCAAATGGATCAAGCAATTTGGTGCTAGGCTTTTCCCTTTAGGATTTACCCCAACAATGTTTTGCTTGGAATCGCAGTGTCACAGAAACGTGCATTCTGCATAACACATAACTGCATGTATCTCAGGACAGGAAAGAGGTAGGCCAGAATTCAAAGGCTCATTTTCACTCCCTCCAGAAGGGAGATCAAATGGATCAAGCAATTTGGTGCTAGGCTTTTCCCTTTAGGATTTACCCCAACAATGTTTTGCTTGGAATCGCAGTGTCACAGAAACGTGCATTCTGCATAACACATAACTGCATGTATCTCAGGACAGGAAAGAGGTAGGCCAGAATTCAAAGGCTCATTTTCACTCCCTCCAGAAGGGAGATCAAATGGATCAAGCAATTTGGTGCTAGGCTTTTCCCTTTAGGATTTACCCCAACAATGTTTTGCTTGGAATCGCAGTGTCACAGAAACGTGCATTCTGCATAACACATAACTGCATGTATCTCAGGACAGGAAAGAGGTAGGCCAGAATTCAAAGGCTCATTTTCACTCCCTCCAGAAGGGAGATCAAATGGATCAAGCAATTTGGTGCTAGGCTTTTCCCTTTAGGATTTACCCCAACAATGTTTTGCTTGGAATCGCAGTGTCACAGAAACGTGCATTCTGCATAACACATAACTGCATGTATCTCAGGACAGGAAAGAGGTAGGCCAGAATTCAAAGGCTCATTTTCACTCCCTCCAGAAGGGAGATCAAATGGATCAAGCAATTTGGTGCTAGGCTTTTCCCTTTAGGATTTACCCCAACAATGTTTTGCTTGGAATCGCAGTGTCACAGAAACGTGCATTCTGCATAACACATAACTGCATGTATCTCAGGACAGGAAAGAGGTAGGCCAGAATTCAAAGGCTCATTTTCACTCCCTCCAGAAGGGAGATCAAATGGATCAAGCAATTTGGTGCTAGGCTTTTCCCTTTAGGATTTACCCCAACAATGTTTTGCTTGGAATCGCAGTGTCACAGAAACGTGCATTCTGCATAACACATAACTGCATGTATCTCAGGACAGGAAAGAGGTAGGCCAGAATTCAAAGGCTCATTTTCACTCCCTCCAGAAGGGAGATCAAATGGATCAAGCAATTTGGTGCTAGGCTTTTCCCTTTAGGATTTACCCCAACAATGTTTTGCTTGGAATCGCAGTGTCACAGAAACGTGCATTCTGCATAACACATAACTGCATGTATCTCAGGACAGGAAAGAGGTAGGCCAGAATTCAAAGGCTCATTTTCACTCCCTCCAGAAGGGAGATCAAATGGATCAAGCAATTTGGTGCTAGGCTTTTCCCTTTAGGATTTACCCCAACAATGTTTTGCTTGGAATCGCAGTGTCACAGAAACGTGCATTCTGCATAACACATAACTGCATGTATCTCAGGACAGGAAAGAGGTAGGCCAGAATTCAAAGGCTCATTTTCACTCCCTCCAGAAGGGAGATCAAATGGATCAAGCAATTTGGTGCTAGGCTTTTCCCTTTAGGATTTACCCCAACAATGTTTTGCTTGGAATCGCAGTGTCACAGAAACGTGCATTCTGCATAACACATAACTGCATGTATCTCAGGACAGGAAAGAGGTAGGCCAGAATTCAAAGGCTCATTTTCACTCCCTCCAGAAGGGAGATCAAATGGATCAAGCAATTTGGTGCTAGGCTTTTCCCTTTAGGATTTACCCCAACAATGTTTTGCTTGGAATCGCAGTGTCACAGAAACGTGCATTCTGCATAACACATAACTGCATGTATCTCAGGACAGGAAAGAGGTAGGCCAGAATTCAAAGGCTCATTTTCACTCCCTCCAGAAGGGAGATCAAATGGATCAAGCAATTTGGTGCTAGGCTTTTCCCTTTAGGATTTACCCCAACAATGTTTTGCTTGGAATCGCAGTGTCACAGAAACGTGCATTCTGCATAACACATAACTGCATGTATCTCAGGACAGGAAAGAGGTAGGCCAGAATTCAAAGGCTCATTTTCACTCCCTCCAGAAGGGAGATCAAATGGATCAAGCAATTTGGTGCTAGGCTTTTCCCTTTAGGATTTACCCCAACAATGTTTTGCTTGGAATCGCAGTGTCACAGAAACGTGCATTCTGCATAACACATAACTGCATGTATCTCAGGACAGGAAAGAGGTAGGCCAGAATTCAAAGGCTCATTTTCACTCCCTCCAGAAGGGAGATCAAATGGATCAAGCAATTTGGTGCTAG
Organism: Colaptes auratus; assembly: GCA_015227895.2. Taxonomy (NCBI): domain Eukaryota; kingdom Metazoa; phylum Chordata; class Aves; order Piciformes; family Picidae; genus Colaptes; species Colaptes auratus. The sequence goes on along the minus strand of JAAWVA010000039.1, from coordinate 6,542,067 downwards.
GCTTTTCCCTTTAGGATTTACCCCAACAATGTTTTGCTTGGAATCGCAGTGTCACAGAAACGTGCATTCTGCATAACACATAACTGCATGTATCTCAGGACAGGAAAGAGGTAGGCCAGAATTCAAAGGCTCATTTTCACTCCCTCCAGAAGGGAGATCAAATGGATCAAGCAATTTGGTGCTAGGCTTTTCCCTTTAGGATTTACCCCAACAATGTTTTGCTTGGAATCGCAGTGTCACAGAAACGTGCATTCTGCATAACACATAACTGCATGTATCTCAGGACAGGAAAGAGGTAGGCCAGAATTCAAAGGCTCATTTTCACTCCCTCCAGAAGGGAGATCAAATGGATCAAGCAATTTGGTGCTAGGCTTTTCCCTTTAGGATTTACCCCAACAATGTTTTGCTTGGAATCGCAGTGTCACAGAAACGTGCATTCTGCATAACACATAACTGCATGTATCTCAGGACAGGAAAGAGGTAGGCCAGAATTCAAAGGCTCATTTTCACTCCCTCCAGAAGGGAGATCAAATGGATCAAGCAATTTGGTGCTAGGCTTTTCCCTTTAGGATTTACCCCAACAATGTTTTGCTTGGAATCGCAGTGTCACAGAAACGTGCATTCTGCATAACACATAACTGCATGTATCTCAGGACAGGAAAGAGGTAGGCCAGAATTCAAAGGCTCATTTTCACTCCCTCCAGAAGGGAGATCAAATGGATCAAGCAATTTGGTGCTAGGCTTTTCCCTTTAGGATTTACCCCAACAATGTTTTGCTTGGAATCGCAGTGTCACAGAAACGTGCATTCTGCATAACACATAACTGCATGTATCTCAGGACAGGAAAGAGGTAGGCCAGAATTCAAAGGCTCATTTTCACTCCCTCCAGAAGGGAGATCAAATGGATCAAGCAATTTGGTGCTAGGCTTTTCCCTTTAGGATTTACCCCAACAATGTTTTGCTTGGAATCGCAGTGTCACAGAAACGTGCATTCTGCATAACACATAACTGCATGTATCTCAGGACAGGAAAGAGGTAGGCCAGAATTCAAAGGCTCATTTTCACTCCCTCCAGAAGGGAGATCAAATGGATCAAGCAATTTGGTGCTAGGCTTTTCCCTTTAGGATTTACCCCAACAATGTTTTGCTTGGAATCGCAGTGTCACAGAAACGTGCATTCTGCATAACACATAACTGCATGTATCTCAGGACAGGAAAGAGGTAGGCCAGAATTCAAAGGCTCATTTTCACTCCCTCCAGAAGGGAGATCAAATGGATCAAGCAATTTGGTGCTAGGCTTTTCCCTTTAGGATTTACCCCAACAATGTTTTGCTTGGAATCGCAGTGTCACAGAAACGTGCATTCTGCATAACACATAACTGCATGTATCTCAGGACAGGAAAGAGGTAGGCCAGAATTCAAAGGCTCATTTTCACTCCCTCCAGAAGGGAGATCAAATGGATCAAGCAATTTGGTGCTAGGCTTTTCCCTTTAGGATTTACCCCAACAATGTTTTGCTTGGAATCGCAGTGTCACAGAAACGTGCATTCTGCATAACACATAACTGCATGTATCTCAGGACAGGAAAGAGGTAGGCCAGAATTCAAAGGCTCATTTTCACTCCCTCCAGAAGGGAGATCAAATGGATCAAGCAATTTGGTGCTAGGCTTTTCCCTTTAGGATTTACCCCAACAATGTTTTGCTTGGAATCGCAGTGTCACAGAAACGTGCATTCTGCATAACACATAACTGCATGTATCTCAGGACAGGAAAGAGGTAGGCCAGAATTCAAAGGCTCATTTTCACTCCCTCCAGAAGGGAGATCAAATGGATCAAGCAATTTGGTGCTAGGCTTTTCCCTTTAGGATTTACCCCAACAATGTTTTGCTTGGAATCGCAGTGTCACAGAAACGTGCATTCTGCATAACACATAACTGCATGTATCTCAGGACAGGAAAGAGGTAGGCCAGAATTCAAAGGCTCATTTTCACTCCCTCCAGAAGGGAGATCAAATGGATCAAGCAATTTGGTGCTAGGCTTTTCCCTTTAGGATTTACCCCAACAATGTTTTGCTTGGAATCGCAGTGTCACAGAAACGTGCATTCTGCATAACACATAACTGCATGTATCTCAGGACAGGAAAGAGGTAGGCCAGAATTCAAAGGCTCATTTTCACTCCCTCCAGAAGGGAGATCAAATGGATCAAGCAATTTGGTGCTAGGCTTTTCCCTTTAGGATTTACCCCAACAATGTTTTGCTTGGAATCGCAGTGTCACAGAAACGTGCATTCTGCATAACACATAACTGCATGTATCTCAGGACAGGAAAGAGGTAGGCCAGAATTCAAAGGCTCATTTTCACTCCCTCCAGAAGGGAGATCAAATGGATCAAGCAATTTGGTGCTAGGCTTTTCCCTTTAGGATTTACCCCAACAATGTTTTGCTTGGAATCGCAGTGTCACAGAAACGTGCATTCTGCATAACACATAACTGCATGTATCTCAGGACAGGAAAGAGGTAGGCCAGAATTCAAAGGCTCATTTTCACTCCCTCCAGAAGGGAGATCAAATGGATCAAGCAATTTGGTGCTAGGCTTTTCCCTTTAGGATTTACCCCAACAATGTTTTGCTTGGAATCGCAGTGTCACAGAAACGTGCATTCTGCATAACACATAACTGCATGTATCTCAGGACAGGAAAGAGGTAGGCCAGAATTCAAAGGCTCATTTTCACTCCCTCCAGAAGGGAGATCAAATGGATCAAGCAATTTGGTGCTAGGCTTTTCCCTTTAGGATTTACCCCAACAATGTTTTGCTTGGAATCGCAGTGTCACAGAAACGTGCATTCTGCATAACACATAACTGCATGTATCTCAGGACAGGAAAGAGGTAGGCCAGAATTCAAAGGCTCATTTTCACTCCCTCCAGAAGGGAGATCAAATGGATCAAGCAATTTGGTGCTAGGCTTTTCCCTTTAGGATTTACCCCAACAATGTTTTGCTTGGAATCGCAGTGTCACAGAAACGTGCATTCTGCATAACACATAACTGCATGTATCTCAGGACAGGAAAGAGGTAGGCCAGAATTCAAAGGCTCATTTTCACTCCCTCCAGAAGGGAGATCAAATGGATCAAGCAATTTGGTGCTAGGCTTTTCCCTTTAGGATTTACCCCAACAATGTTTTGCTTGGAATCGCAGTGTCACAGAAACGTGCATTCTGCATAACACATAACTGCATGTATCTCAGGACAGGAAAGAGGTAGGCCAGAATTCAAAGGCTCATTTTCACTCCCTCCAGAAGGGAGATCAAATGGATCAAGCAATTTGGTGCTAGGCTTTTCCCTTTAGGATTTACCCCAACAATGTTTTGCTTGGAATCGCAGTGTCACAGAAACGTGCATTCTGCATAACACATAACTGCATGTATCTCAGGACAGGAAAGAGGTAGGCCAGAATTCAAAGGCTCATTTTCACTCCCTCCAGAAGGGAGATCAAATGGATCAAGCAATTTGGTGCTAGGCTTTTCCCTTTAGGATTTACCCCAACAATGTTTTGCTTGGAATCGCAGTGTCACAGAAACGTGCATTCTGCATAACACATAACTGCATGTATCTCAGGACAGGAAAGAGGTAGGCCAGAATTCAAAGGCTCATTTTCACTCCCTCCAGAAGGGAGATCAAATGGATCAAGCAATTTGGTGCTAGGCTTTTCCCTTTAGGATTTACCCCAACAATGTTTTGCTTGGAATCGCAGTGTCACAGAAACGTGCATTCTGCATAACACATAACTGCATGTATCTCAGGACAGGAAAGAGGTAGGCCAGAATTCAAAGGCTCATTTTCACTCCCTCCAGAAGGGAGATCAAATGGATCAAGCAATTTGGTGCTAGGCTTTTCCCTTTAGGATTTACCCCAACAATGTTTTGCTTGGAATCGCAGTGTCACAGAAACGTGCATTCTGCATAACACATAACTGCATGTATCTCAGGACAGGAAAGAGGTAGGCCAGAATTCAAAGGCTCATTTTCACTCCCTCCAGAAGGGAGATCAAATGGATCAAGCAATTTGGTGCTAGGCTTTTCCCTTTAGGATTTACCCCAACAATGTTTTGCTTGGAATCGCAGTGTCACAGAAACGTGCATTCTGCATAACACATAACTGCATGTATCTCAGGACAGGAAAGAGGTAGGCCAGAATTCAAAGGCTCATTTTCACTCCCTCCAGAAGGGAGATCAAATGGATCAAGCAATTTGGTGCTAGGCTTTTCCCTTTAGGATTTACCCCAACAATGTTTTGCTTGGAATCGCAGTGTCACAGAAACGTGCATTCTGCATAACACATAACTGCATGTATCTCAGGACAGGAAAGAGGTAGGCCAGAATTCAAAGGCTCATTTTCACTCCCTCCAGAAGGGAGATCAAATGGATCAAGCAATTTGGTGCTAGGCTTTTCCCTTTAGGATTTACCCCAACAATGTTTTGCTTGGAATCGCAGTGTCACAGAAACGTGCATTCTGCATAACACATAACTGCATGTATCTCAGGACAGGAAAGAGGTAGGCCAGAATTCAAAGGCTCATTTTCACTCCCTCCAGAAGGGAGATCAAATGGATCAAGCAATTTGGTGCTAGGCTTTTCCCTTTAGGATTTACCCCAACAATGTTTTGCTTGGAATCGCAGTGTCACAGAAACGTGCATTCTGCATAACACATAACTGCATGTATCTCAGGACAGGAAAGAGGTAGGCCAGAATTCAAAGGCTCATTTTCACTCCCTCCAGAAGGGAGATCAAATGGATCAAGCAATTTGGTGCTAGGCTTTTCCCTTTAGGATTTACCCCAACAATGTTTTGCTTGGAATCGCAGTGTCACAGAAACGTGCATTCTGCATAACACATAACTGCATGTATCTCAGGACAGGAAAGAGGTAGGCCAGAATTCAAAGGCTCATTTTCACTCCCTCCAGAAGGGAGATCAAATGGATCAAGCAATTTGGTGCTAGGCTTTTCCCTTTAGGATTTACCCCAACAATGTTTTGCTTGGAATCGCAGTGTCACAGAAACGTGCATTCTGCATAACACATAACTGCATGTATCTCAGGACAGGAAAGAGGTAGGCCAGAATTCAAAGGCTCATTTTCACTCCCTCCAGAAGGGAGATCAAATGGATCAAGCAATTTGGTGCTAGGCTTTTCCCTTTAGGATTTACCCCAACAATGTTTTGCTTGGAATCGCAGTGTCACAGAAACGTGCATTCTGCATAACACATAACTGCATGTATCTCAGGACAGGAAAGAGGTAGGCCAGAATTCAAAGGCTCATTTTCACTCCCTCCAGAAGGGAGATCAAATGGATCAAGCAATTTGGTGCTAGGCTTTTCCCTTTAGGATTTACCCCAACAATGTTTTGCTTGGAATCGCAGTGTCACAGAAACGTGCATTCTGCATAACACATAACTGCATGTATCTCAGGACAGGAAAGAGGTAGGCCAGAATTCAAAGGCTCATTTTCACTCCCTCCAGAAGGGAGATCAAATGGATCAAGCAATTTGGTGCTAGGCTTTTCCCTTTAGGATTTACCCCAACAATGTTTTGCTTGGAATCGCAGTGTCACAGAAACGTGCATTCTGCATAACACATAACTGCATGTATCTCAGGACAGGAAAGAGGTAGGCCAGAATTCAAAGGCTCATTTTCACTCCCTCCAGAAGGGAGATCAAATGGATCAAGCAATTTGGTGCTAGGCTTTTCCCTTTAGGATTTACCCCAACAATGTTTTGCTTGGAATCGCAGTGTCACAGAAACGTGCATTCTGCATAACACATAACTGCATGTATCTCAGGACAGGAAAGAGGTAGGCCAGAATTCAAAGGCTCATTTTCACTCCCTCCAGAAGGGAGATCAAATGGATCAAGCAATTTGGTGCTAGGCTTTTCCCTTTAGGATTTACCCCAACAATGTTTTGCTTGGAATCGCAGTGTCACAGAAACGTGCATTCTGCATAACACATAACTGCATGTATCTCAGGACAGGAAAGAGGTAGGCCAGAATTCAAAGGCTCATTTTCACTCCCTCCAGAAGGGAGATCAAATGGATCAAGCAATTTGGTGCTAGGCTTTTCCCTTTAGGATTTACCCCAACAATGTTTTGCTTGGAATCGCAGTGTCACAGAAACGTGCATTCTGCATAACACATAACTGCATGTATCTCAGGACAGGAAAGAGGTAGGCCAGAATTCAAAGGCTCATTTTCACTCCCTCCAGAAGGGAGATCAAATGGATCAAGCAATTTGGTGCTAGGCTTTTCCCTTTAGGATTTACCCCAACAATGTTTTGCTTGGAATCGCAGTGTCACAGAAACGTGCATTCTGCATAACACATAACTGCATGTATCTCAGGACAGGAAAGAGGTAGGCCAGAATTCAAAGGCTCATTTTCACTCCCTCCAGAAGGGAGATCAAATGGATCAAGCAATTTGGTGCTAGGCTTTTCCCTTTAGGATTTACCCCAACAATGTTTTGCTTGGAATCGCAGTGTCACAGAAACGTGCATTCTGCATAACACATAACTGCATGTATCTCAGGACAGGAAAGAGGTAGGCCAGAATTCAAAGGCTCATTTTCACTCCCTCCAGAAGGGAGATCAAATGGATCAAGCAATTTGGTGCTAGGCTTTTCCCTTTAGGATTTACCCCAACAATGTTTTGCTTGGAATCGCAGTGTCACAGAAACGTGCATTCTGCATAACACATAACTGCATGTATCTCAGGACAGGAAAGAGGTAGGCCAGAATTCAAAGGCTCATTTTCACTCCCTCCAGAAGGGAGATCAAATGGATCAAGCAATTTGGTGCTAGGCTTTTCCCTTTAGGATTTACCCCAACAATGTTTTGCTTGGAATCGCAGTGTCACAGAAACGTGCATTCTGCATAACACATAACTGCATGTATCTCAGGACAGGAAAGAGGTAGGCCAGAATTCAAAGGCTCATTTTCACTCCCTCCAGAAGGGAGATCAAATGGATCAAGCAATTTGGTGCTAGGCTTTTCCCTTTAGGATTTACCCCAACAATGTTTTGCTTGGAATCGCAGTGTCACAGAAACGTGCATTCTGCATAACACATAACTGCATGTATCTCAGGACAGGAAAGAGGTAGGCCAGAATTCAAAGGCTCATTTTCACTCCCTCCAGAAGGGAGATCAAATGGATCAAGCAATTTGGTGCTAGGCTTTTCCCTTTAGGATTTACCCCAACAATGTTTTGCTTGGAATCGCAGTGTCACAGAAACGTGCATTCTGCATAACACATAACTGCATGTATCTCAGGACAGGAAAGAGGTAGGCCAGAATTCAAAGGCTCATTTTCACTCCCTCCAGAAGGGAGATCAAATGGATCAAGCAATTTGGTGCTAGGCTTTTCCCTTTAGGATTTACCCCAACAATGTTTTGCTTGGAATCGCAGTGTCACAGAAACGTGCATTCTGCATAACACATAACTGCATGTATCTCAGGACAGGAAAGAGGTAGGCCAGAATTCAAAGGCTCATTTTCACTCCCTCCAGAAGGGAGATCAAATGGATCAAGCAATTTGGTGCTAGGCTTTTCCCTTTAGGATTTACCCCAACAATGTTTTGCTTGGAATCGCAGTGTCACAGAAACGTGCATTCTGCATAACACATAACTGCATGTATCTCAGGACAGGAAAGAGGTAGGCCAGAATTCAAAGGCTCATTTTCACTCCCTCCAGAAGGGAGATCAAATGGATCAAGCAATTTGGTGCTAGGCTTTTCCCTTTAGGATTTACCCCAACAATGTTTTGCTTGGAATCGCAGTGTCACAGAAACGTGCATTCTGCATAACACATAACTGCATGTATCTCAGGACAGGAAAGAGGTAGGCCAGAATTCAAAGGCTCATTTTCACTCCCTCCAGAAGGGAGATCAAATGGATCAAGCAATTTGGTGCTAGGCTTTTCCCTTTAGGATTTACCCCAACAATGTTTTGCTTGGAATCGCAGTGTCACAGAAACGTGCATTCTGCATAACACATAACTGCATGTATCTCAGGACAGGAAAGAGGTAGGCCAGAATTCAAAGGCTCATTTTCACTCCCTCCAGAAGGGAGATCAAATGGATCAAGCAATTTGGTGCTAGGCTTTTCCCTTTAGGATTTACCCCAACAATGTTTTGCTTGGAATCGCAGTGTCACAGAAACGTGCATTCTGCATAACACATAACTGCATGTATCTCAGGACAGGAAAGAGGTAGGCCAGAATTCAAAGGCTCATTTTCACTCCCTCCAGAAGGGAGATCAAATGGATCAAGCAATTTGGTGCTAGGCTTTTCCCTTTAGGATTTACCCCAACAATGTTTTGCTTGGAATCGCAGTGTCACAGAAACGTGCATTCTGCATAACACATAACTGCATGTATCTCAGGACAGGAAAGAGGTAGGCCAGAATTCAAAGGCTCATTTTCACTCCCTCCAGAAGGGAGATCAAATGGATCAAGCAATTTGGTGCTAGGCTTTTCCCTTTAGGATTTACCCCAACAATGTTTTGCTTGGAATCGCAGTGTCACAGAAACGTGCATTCTGCATAACACATAACTGCATGTATCTCAGGACAGGAAAGAGGTAGGCCAGAATTCAAAGGCTCATTTTCACTCCCTCCAGAAGGGAGATCAAATGGATCAAGCAATTTGGTGCTAGGCTTTTCCCTTTAGGATTTACCCCAACAATGTTTTGCTTGGAATCGCAGTGTCACAGAAACGTGCATTCTGCATAACACATAACTGCATGTATCTCAGGACAGGAAAGAGGTAGGCCAGAATTCAAAGGCTCATTTTCACTCCCTCCAGAAGGGAGATCAAATGGATCAAGCAATTTGGTGCTAGGCTTTTCCCTTTAGGATTTACCCCAACAATGTTTTGCTTGGAATCGCAGTGTCACAGAAACGTGCATTCTGCATAACACATAACTGCATGTATCTCAGGACAGGAAAGAGGTAGGCCAGAATTCAAAGGCTCATTTTCACTCCCTCCAGAAGGGAGATCAAATGGATCAAGCAATTTGGTGCTAGGCTTTTCCCTTTAGGATTTACCCCAACAATGTTTTGCTTGGAATCGCAGTGTCACAGAAACGTGCATTCTGCATAACACATAACTGCATGTATCTCAGGACAGGAAAGAGGTAGGCCAGAATTCAAAGGCTCATTTTCACTCCCTCCAGAAGGGAGATCAAATGGATCAAGCAATTTGGTGCTAGGCTTTTCCCTTTAGGATTTACCCCAACAATGTTTTGCTTGGAATCGCAGTGTCACAGAAACGTGCATTCTGCATAACACATAACTGCATGTATCTCAGGACAGGAAAGAGGTAGGCCAGAATTCAAAGGCTCATTTTCACTCCCTCCAGAAGGGAGATCAAATGGATCAAGCAATTTGGTGCTAGGCTTTTCCCTTTAGGATTTACCCCAACAATGTTTTGCTTGGAATCGCAGTGTCACAGAAACGTGCATTCTGCATAACACATAACTGCATGTATCTCAGGACAGGAAAGAGGTAGGCCAGAATTCAAAGGCTCATTTTCACTCCCTCCAGAAGGGAGATCAAATGGATCAAGCAATTTGGTGCTAGGCTTTTCCCTTTAGGATTTACCCCAACAATGTTTTGCTTGGAATCGCAGTGTCACAGAAACGTGCATTCTGCATAACACATAACTGCATGTATCTCAGGACAGGAAAGAGGTAGGCCAGAATTCAAAGGCTCATTTTCACTCCCTCCAGAAGGGAGATCAAATGGATCAAGCAATTTGGTGCTAGGCTTTTCCCTTTAGGATTTACCCCAACAATGTTTTGCTTGGAATCGCAGTGTCACAGAAACGTGCATTCTGCATAACACATAACTGCATGTATCTCAGGACAGGAAAGAGGTAGGCCAGAATTCAAAGGCTCATTTTCACTCCCTCCAGAAGGGAGATCAAATGGATCAAGCAATTTGGTGCTAGGCTTTTCCCTTTAGGATTTACCCCAACAATGTTTTGCTTGGAATCGCAGTGTCACAGAAACGTGCATTCTGCATAACACATAACTGCATGTATCTCAGGACAGGAAAGAGGTAGGCCAGAATTCAAAGGCTCATTTTCACTCCCTCCAGAAGGGAGATCAAATGGATCAAGCAATTTGGTGCTAGGCTTTTCCCTTTAGGATTTACCCCAACAATGTTTTGCTTGGAATCGCAGTGTCACAGAAACGTGCATTCTGCATAACACATAACTGCATGTATCTCAGGACAGGAAAGAGGTAGGCCAGAATTCAAAGGCTCATTTTCACTCCCTCCAGAAGGGAGATCAAATGGATCAAGCAATTTGGTGCTAGGCTTTTCCCTTTAGGATTTACCCCAACAATGTTTTGCTTGGAATCGCAGTGTCACAGAAACGTGCATTCTGCATAACACATAACTGCATGTATCTCAGGACAGGAAAGAGGTAGGCCAGAATTCAAAGGCTCATTTTCACTCCCTCCAGAAGGGAGATCAAATGGATCAAGCAATTTGGTGCTAGGCTTTTCCCTTTAGGATTTACCCCAACAATGTTTTGCTTGGAATCGCAGTGTCACAGAAACGTGCATTCTGCATAACACATAACTGCATGTATCTCAGGACAGGAAAGAGGTAGGCCAGAATTCAAAGGCTCATTTTCACTCCCTCCAGAAGGGAGATCAAATGGATCAAGCAATTTGGTGCTAGGCTTTTCCCTTTAGGATTTACCCCAACAATGTTTTGCTTGGAATCGCAGTGTCACAGAAACGTGCATTCTGCATAACACATAACTGCATGTATCTCAGGACAGGAAAGAGGTAGGCCAGAATTCAAAGGCTCATTTTCACTCCCTCCAGAAGGGAGATCAAATGGATCAAGCAATTTGGTGCTAGGCTTTTCCCTTTAGGATTTACCCCAACAATGTTTTGCTTGGAATCGCAGTGTCACAGAAACGTGCATTCTGCATAACACATAACTGCATGTATCTCAGGACAGGAAAGAGGTAGGCCAGAATTCAAAGGCTCATTTTCACTCCCTCCAGAAGGGAGATCAAATGGATCAAGCAATTTGGTGCTAGGCTTTTCCCTTTAGGATTTACCCCAACAATGTTTTGCTTGGAATCGCAGTGTCACAGAAACGTGCATTCTGCATAACACATAACTGCATGTATCTCAGGACAGGAAAGAGGTAGGCCAGAATTCAAAGGCTCATTTTCACTCCCTCCAGAAGGGAGATCAAATGGATCAAGCAATTTGGTGCTAGGCTTTTCCCTTTAGGATTTACCCCAACAATGTTTTGCTTGGAATCGCAGTGTCACAGAAACGTGCATTCTGCATAACACATAACTGCATGTATCTCAGGACAGGAAAGAGGTAGGCCAGAATTCAAAGGCTCATTTTCACTCCCTCCAGAAGGGAGATCAAATGGATCAAGCAATTTGGTGCTAGGCTTTTCCCTTTAGGATTTACCCCAACAATGTTTTGCTTGGAATCGCAGTGTCACAGAAACGTGCATTCTGCATAACACATAACTGCATGTATCTCAGGACAGGAAAGAGGTAGGCCAGAATTCAAAGGCTCATTTTCACTCCCTCCAGAAGGGAGATCAAATGGATCAAGCAATTTGGTGCTAGGCTTTTCCCTTTAGGATTTACCCCAACAATGTTTTGCTTGGAATCGCAGTGTCACAGAAACGTGCATTCTGCATAACACATAACTGCATGTATCTCAGGACAGGAAAGAGGTAGGCCAGAATTCAAAGGCTCATTTTCACTCCCTCCAGAAGGGAGATCAAATGGATCAAGCAATTTGGTGCTAGGCTTTTCCCTTTAGGATTTACCCCAACAATGTTTTGCTTGGAATCGCAGTGTCACAGAAACGTGCATTCTGCATAACACATAACTGCATGTATCTCAGGACAGGAAAGAGGTAGGCCAGAATTCAAAGGCTCATTTTCACTCCCTCCAGAAGGGAGATCAAATGGATCAAGCAATTTGGTGCTAGGCTTTTCCCTTTAGGATTTACCCCAACAATGTTTTGCTTGGAATCGCAGTGTCACAGAAACGTGCATTCTGCATAACACATAACTGCATGTATCTCAGGACAGGAAAGAGGTAGGCCAGAATTCAAAGGCTCATTTTCACTCCCTCCAGAAGGGAGATCAAATGGATCAAGCAATTTGGTGCTAGGCTTTTCCCTTTAGGATTTACCCCAACAATGTTTTGCTTGGAATCGCAGTGTCACAGAAACGTGCATTCTGCATAACACATAACTGCATGTATCTCAGGACAGGAAAGAGGTAGGCCAGAATTCAAAGGCTCATTTTCACTCCCTCCAGAAGGGAGATCAAATGGATCAAGCAATTTGGTGCTAGGCTTTTCCCTTTAGGATTTACCCCAACAATGTTTTGCTTGGAATCGCAGTGTCACAGAAACGTGCATTCTGCATAACACATAACTGCATGTATCTCAGGACAGGAAAGAGGTAGGCCAGAATTCAAAGGCTCATTTTCACTCCCTCCAGAAGGGAGATCAAATGGATCAAGCAATTTGGTGCTAGGCTTTTCCCTTTAGGATTTACCCCAACAATGTTTTGCTTGGAATCGCAGTGTCACAGAAACGTGCATTCTGCATAACACATAACTGCATGTATCTCAGGACAGGAAAGAGGTAGGCCAGAATTCAAAGGCTCATTTTCACTCCCTCCAGAAGGGAGATCAAATGGATCAAGCAATTTGGTGCTAGGCTTTTCCCTTTAGGATTTACCCCAACAATGTTTTGCTTGGAATCGCAGTGTCACAGAAACGTGCATTCTGCATAACACATAACTGCATGTATCTCAGGACAGGAAAGAGGTAGGCCAGAATTCAAAGGCTCATTTTCACTCCCTCCAGAAGGGAGATCAAATGGATCAAGCAATTTGGTGCTAGGCTTTTCCCTTTAGGATTTACCCCAACAATGTTTTGCTTGGAATCGCAGTGTCACAGAAACGTGCATTCTGCATAACACATAACTGCATGTATCTCAGGACAGGAAAGAGGTAGGCCAGAATTCAAAGGCTCATTTTCACTCCCTCCAGAAGGGAGATCAAATGGATCAAGCAATTTGGTGCTAGGCTTTTCCCTTTAGGATTTACCCCAACAATGTTTTGCTTGGAATCGCAGTGTCACAGAAACGTGCATTCTGCATAACACATAACTGCATGTATCTCAGGACAGGAAAGAGGTAGGCCAGAATTCAAAGGCTCATTTTCACTCCCTCCAGAAGGGAGATCAAATGGATCAAGCAATTTGGTGCTAGGCTTTTCCCTTTAGGATTTACCCCAACAATGTTTTGCTTGGAATCGCAGTGCACAGAAACGTGCATTCTGCATAACACATAACTGCATGTATCTCAGGACAGGAAAGAGGTAGGCCAGAATTCAAAGGCTCATTTTCACTCCCTCCAGAAGGGAGATCAAATGGATCAAGCAATTTGGTGCTAGGCTTTTCCCTTTAGGATTTACCCCAACAATGTTTTGCTTGGAATCGCAGTGTCACAGAAACGTGCATTCTGCATAACACATAACTGCATGTATCTCAGGACAGGAAAGAGGTAGGCCAGAATTCAAAGGCTCATTTTCACTCCCTCCAGAAGGGAGATCAAATGGATCAAGCAATTTGGTGCTAGGCTTTTCCCTTTAGGATTTACCCCAACAATGTTTTGCTTGGAATCGCAGTGTCACAGAAACGTGCATTCTGCATAACACATAACTGCATGTATCTCAGGACAGGAAAGAGGTAGGCCAGAATTCAAAGGCTCATTTTCACTCCCTCCAGAAGGGAGATCAAATGGATCAAGCAATTTGGTGCTAGGCTTTTCCCTTTAGGATTTACCCCAACAATGTTTTGCTTGGAATCGCAGTGTCACAGAAACGTGCATTCTGCATAACACATAACTGCATGTATCTCAGGACAGGAAAGAGGTAGGCCAGAATTCAAAGGCTCATTTTCACTCCCTCCAGAAGGGAGATCAAATGGATCAAGCAATTTGGTGCTAGGCTTTTCCCTTTAGGATTTACCCCAACAATGTTTTGCTTGGAATCGCAGTGTCACAGAAACGTGCATTCTGCATAACACATAACTGCATGTATCTCAGGACAGGAAAGAGGTAGGCCAGAATTCAAAGGCTCATTTTCACTCCCTCCAGAAGGGAGATCAAATGGATCAAGCAATTTGGTGCTAGGCTTTTCCCTTTAGGATTTACCCCAACAATGTTTTGCTTGGAATCGCAGTGTCACAGAAACGTGCATTCTGCATAACACATAACTGCATGTATCTCAGGACAGGAAAGAGGTAGGCCAGAATTCAAAGGCTCATTTTCACTCCCTCCAGAAGGGAGATCAAATGGATCAAGCAATTTGGTGCTAGGCTTTTCCCTTTAGGATTTACCCCAACAATGTTTTGCTTGGAATCGCAGTGTCACAGAAACGTGCATTCTGCATAACACATAACTGCATGTATCTCAGGACAGGAAAGAGGTAGGCCAGAATTCAAAGGCTCATTTTCACTCCCTCCAGAAGGGAGATCAAATGGATCAAGCAATTTGGTGCTAGGCTTTTCCCTTTAGGATTTACCCCAACAATGTTTTGCTTGGAATCGCAGTGTCACAGAAACGTGCATTCTGCATAACACATAACTGCATGTATCTCAGGACAGGAAAGAGGTAGGCCAGAATTCAAAGGCTCATTTTCACTCCCTCCAGAAGGGAGATCAAATGGATCAAGCAATTTGGTGCTAGGCTTTTCCCTTTAGGATTTACCCCAACAATGTTTTGCTTGGAATCGCAGTGTCACAGAAACGTGCATTCTGCATAACACATAACTGCATGTATCTCAGGACAGGAAAGAGGTAGGCCAGAATTCAAAGGCTCATTTTCACTCCCTCCAGAAGGGAGATCAAATGGATCAAGCAATTTGGTGCTAGGCTTTTCCCTTTAGGATTTACCCCAACAATGTTTTGCTTGGAATCGCAGTGTCACAGAAACGTGCATTCTGCATAACACATAACTGCATGTATCTCAGGACAGGAAAGAGGTAGGCCAGAATTCAAAGGCTCATTTTCACTCCCTCCAGAAGGGAGATCAAATGGATCAAGCAATTTGGTGCTAGGCTTTTCCCTTTAGGATTTACCCCAACAATGTTTTGCTTGGAATCGCAGTGTCACAGAAACGTGCATTCTGCATAACACATAACTGCATGTATCTCAGGACAGGAAAGAGGTAGGCCAGAATTCAAAGGCTCATTTTCACTCCCTCCAGAAGGGAGATCAAATGGATCAAGCAATTTGGTGCTAGGCTTTTCCCTTTAGGATTTACCCCAACAATGTTTTGCTTGGAATCGCAGTGTCACAGAAACGTGCATTCTGCATAACACATAACTGCATGTATCTCAGGACAGGAAAGAGGTAGGCCAGAATTCAAAGGCTCATTTTCACTCCCTCCAGAAGGGAGATCAAATGGATCAAGCAATTTGGTGCTAGGCTTTTCCCTTTAGGATTTACCCCAACAATGTTTTGCTTGGAATCGCAGTGTCACAGAAACGTGCATTCTGCATAACACATAACTGCATGTATCTCAGGACAGGAAAGAGGTAGGCCAGAATTCAAAGGCTCATTTTCACTCCCTCCAGAAGGGAGATCAAATGGATCAAGCAATTTGGTGCTAGGCTTTTCCCTTTAGGATTTACCCCAACAATGTTTTGCTTGGAATCGCAGTGTCACAGAAACGTGCATTCTGCATAACACATAACTGCATGTATCTCAGGACAGGAAAGAGGTAGGCCAGAATTCAAAGGCTCATTTTCACTCCCTCCAGAAGGGAGATCAAATGGATCAAGCAATTTGGTGCTAGGCTTTTCCCTTTAGGATTTACCCCAACAATGTTTGCTTGGAATCGCAGTGTCACAGAAACGTGCATTCTGCATAACACATAACTGCATGTATCTCAGGACAGGAAAGAGGTAGGCCAGAATTCAAAGGCTCATTTTCACTCCCTCCAGAAGGGAGATCAAATGGATCAAGCAATTTGGTGCTAGGCTTTTCCCTTTAGGATTTACCCCAACAATGTTTTGCTTGGAATCGCAGTTGCACAGAAACGTGCATTCTGCATAACACATAACTGCATGTATCTCAGGACAGGAAAGAGGTAGGCCAGAATTCAAAGGCTCATTTTCACTCCCTCCAGAAGGGAGATCAAATGGATCAAGCAATTTGGTGCTAGGCTTTTCCCTTTAGGATTTACCCCAACAATGTTTTGCTTGGAATCGCAGTGTCACAGAAACGTGCATTCTGCATAACACATAACTGCATGTATCTCAGGACAGGAAAGAGGTAGGCCAGAATTCAAAGGCTCATTTTCACTCCCTCCAGAAGGGAGATCAAATGGATCAAGCAATTTGGTGCTAGGCTTTTCCCTTTAGGATTTACCCCAACAATGTTTTGCTTGGAATCGCAGTGTCACAGAAACGTGCATTCTGCATAACATAACTGCATGTATCTCAGGACAGGAAAGAGGTAGGCCAGAATTCAAAGGCTCATTTTCACTCCCTCCAGAAGGGAGATCAAATGGATCAAGCAATTTGGTGCTAGGCTTTTCCCTTTAGGATTTACCCCAACAATGTTTTGCTTGGAATCGCAGTGTCACAGAAACGTGCATTCTGCATAACACATAACTGCATGTATCTCAGGACAGGAAAGAGGTAGGCCAGAATTCAAAGGCTCATTTTCACTCCCTCCAGAAGGGAGATCAAATGGATCAAGCAATTTGGTGCTAGGCTTTTCCCTTTAGGATTTACCCCAACAATGTTTTGCTTGGAATCGCAGTTGCACAGAAACGTGCATTCTGCATAACACATAACTGCATGTATCTCAGGACAGGAAAGAGGTAGGCCAGAATTCAAAGGCTCATTTTCACTCCCTCCAGAAGGGAGATCAAATGGATCAAGCAATTTGGTGCTAGGCTTTTCCCTTTAGGATTTACCCCAACAATGTTTTGCTTGGAATCGCAGTGTCACAGAAACGTGCATTCTGCATAAGACATAACTGCATGTATCTCAGGACAGGAAAGAGGTAGGCCAGAATTCAAAGGCTCATTTTCACTCCCTCCAGAAGGGAGATCAAATGGATCAAGCAATTTGGTGCTAGGCTTTTCCCTTTAGGATTTACCCCAACAATGTTTTGCTTGGAATCGCAGTGCACAGAAACGTGCATTCTGCATAACACATAACTGCATGTATCTCAGGACAGGAAAGAGGTAGGCCAGAATTCAAAGGCTCATTTTCACTCCCTCCAGAAGGGAGATCAAATGGATCAAGCAATTTGGTGCTAGGCTTTTCCCTTTAGGATTTACCCCAACAATGTTTTGCTTGGAATCGCAGTGTCACAGAAACGTGCATTCTGCATAACACATAACTGCATGTATCTCAGGACAGGAAAGAGGTAGGCCAGAATTCAAAGGCTCATTTTCACTCCCTCCAGAAGGGAGATCAAATGGATCAAGCAATTTGGTGCTAGGCTTTTCCCTTTAGGATTTACCCCAACAATGTTTTGCTTGGAATCGCAGTGTCACAGAAACGTGCATTCTGCATAACACATAACTGCATGTATCTCAGGACAGGAAAGAGGTAGGCCAGAATTCAAAGGCTCATTTTCACTCCCTCCAGAAGGGAGATCAAATGGATCAAGCAATTTGGTGCTAGGCTTTTCCCTTTAGGATTTACCCCAACAATGTTTTGCTTGGAATCGCAGTGTCACAGAAACGTGCATTCTGCATAACACATAACTGCATGTATCTCAGGACAGGAAAGAGGTAGGCCAGAATTCAAAGGCTCATTTTCACTCCCTCCAGAAGGGAGATCAAATGGATCAAGCAATTTGGTGCTAGGCTTTCCCTTTAGGATTTACCCCAACAATGTTTTGCTTGGAATCGCAGTGTCACAGAAACGTGCATTCTGCATAACACATAACTGCATGTATCTCAGGACAGGAAAGAGGTAGGCCAGAATTCAAAGGCTCATTTTCACTCCCTCCAGAAGGGAGATCAAATGGATCAAGCAATTTGGTGCTAGGCTTTTCCCTTTAGGATTTACCCCAACAATGTTTTGCTTGGAATCGAAGTGTCACAGAAACGTGCATTCTGCATAACACATAACTGCATGTATCTCAGGACAGGAAAGAGGTAGGCCAGAATTCAAAGGCTCATTTTCACTCCCTCCAGAAGGGAGATCAAATGGATCAAGCAATTTGGTGCTAGGCTTTTCCCTTTAGGATTTACCCCAACAATGTTTTGCTTGGAATCGCAGGTCACAGAAACGTGCATTCTGCATAACACATAACTGCATGTATCTCAGGACAGGAAAGAGGTAGGCCAGAATTCAAAGGCTCATTTTCACTCCCTCCAGAAGGGAGATCAAATGGATCAAGCAATTTGGTGCTAGGCTTTTCCCTTTAGGATTTACCCCAACAATGTTTTGCTTGGAATCGCAGTGTCACAGAAACGTGCATTCTGCATAACACATAACTGCATGTATCTCAGGACAGGAAAGAGGTAGGCCAGAATTCAAAGGCTCATTTTCACTCCCTCCAGAAGGGAGATCAAATGGATCAAGCAATTTGGTGCTAGGCTTTTCCCTTTAGGATTTACCCCAACAATGTTTTGCTTGGAATCGCAGTGTCACAGAAACGTGCATTCTGCATAACACATAACTGCATGTATCTCAGGACAGGAAAGAGGTAGGCCAGAATTCAAAGGCTCATTTTCACTCCCTCCAGAAGGGAGATCAAATGGATCAAGCAATTTGGTGCTAGGCTTTTCCCTTTAGGATTTACCCCAACAATGTTTTGCTTGGAATCGCAGTTGCACAGAAACGTGCATTCTGCATAACACATAACTGCATGTATCTCAGGACAGGAAAGAGGTAGGCCAGAATTCAAAGGCTCATTTTCACTCCCTCCAGAAGGGAGATCAAATGGATCAAGCAATTTGGTGCTAGGCTTTTCCCTTTAGGATTTACCCCAACAATGTTTTGCTTGGAATCGCAGTTGTCAGAAACGTGCATTCTGCATAACACATAACTGCATGTATCTCAGGACAGGAAAGAGGTAGGCCAGAATTCAAAGGCTCATTTTCACTCCCTCCAGAAGGGAGATCAAATGGATCAAGCAATTTGGTGCTAGGCTTTTCCCTTTAGGATTTACCCCAACAATGTTTTGCTTGGAATCGCAGTGTCACAGAAACGTGCATTCTGCATAACACATAACTGCATGTATCTCAGGACAGGAAAGAGGTAGGCCAGAATTCAAAGGCTCATTTTCACTCCCTCCAGAAGGGAGATCAAATGGATCAAGCAATTTGGTGCTAGGCTTTTCCCTTTAGGATTTACCCCAACAATGTTTTGCTTGGAATCGCAGTGTCACAGAAACGTGCATTCTGCATAACACATAACTGCATGTATCTCAGGACAGGAAAGAGGTAGGCCAGAATTCAAAGGCTCATTTTCACTCCCTCCAGAAGGGAGATCAAATGGATCAAGCAATTTGGTGCTAGGCTTTTCCCTTTAGGATTTACCCCAACAATGTTTGCTTGGAATCGCAGTGTCACAGAAACGTGCATTCTGCATAACACATAACTGCATGTATCTCAGGACAGGAAAGAGGTAGGCCAGAATTCAAAGGCTCATTTTCACTCCCTCCAGAAGGGAGATCAAATGGATCAAGCAATTTGGTGCTAGGCTTTTCCCTTTAGGATTTACCCCAACAATGTTTTGCTTGGAATCGCAGTGTCACAGAAACGTGCATCTCTGCATAACACATAACATGTATCTCAGGACAGGAAAGAGGTAGGCCAGAATTCAAAGGCTCATTTCACTCCCTCCAGAAGGGAGATCAAATGGATCAAGCAATTTGGTGCTAGGCTTTTCCCTTTAGGATTTACCCAACAATGTTTTGCTTGGAATCGCAGTGCACAGAAACGTGCATTCTGCATAACACATAACTGCATGTATCTCAGGACAGGAAAGAGGTAGGCCAGAATTCAAAGGCTCATTTTCACTCCCTCCAGAAGGGAGATCAAATGGATCAAGCAATTTGGTGCTAGGCTTTCCCTTTAGGATTTACCCCAACAATGTTTGCTTGGAATCGCAGTGTCACAGAAACGTGCATTCTGCATAACACATAACTGCATGTATCTCAGGACAGGAAAGAGGTAGGCCAGAATTCAAAGGCTCATTTTCACTCCCTCCAGAAGGGAGATCAAATGGATCAAGCAATTTGGTGCTAGGCTTTTCCTTTAGGATTTACCCCAACAATGTTTGCTTGGAATCGCAGTTGCACAGAAACGTGCATTCTGCATAACACATAACTGCATGTATCTCAGGACAGGAAAGAGGTAGGCCAGAATTCAAAGGCTCATTTTCACTCCCTCCAGAAGGGAGATCAAATGGATCAAGCAATTTGGTGCTAGGCTTTTCCCTTTAGGATTTACCCCAACAATGTTTTGCTTGGAATCAGTGTCACAGAAACGTGCATTCTGCATAACACATAACTGCATGTATCTCAGGACAGGAAAGAGGTAGGCCAGAATTCAAAGGCTCATTTTCACTCCCCCAGAAGGGAGATCAAATGGATCAAGCAATTTGGTGCTAGGCTTTTCCCTTTAGGATTTACCCAACAATGTTTGCTTGGAATCGCAGTGTCACAGAAACGTGCATTCTGCATAACACATAACTGCATGTATCTCAGGACAGGAAAGAGGTAGGCCAGAATTCAAAGGCTCATTTCACTCCCTCCAGAAGGGAGATCAAATGGATCAAGCAATTTGGTGCTAGGCTTTTCCCTTTAGGATTTACCCCAACAATGGTTTGCTTGGAATCGCAGTGTCACAGAAACGTGCATTCTGCATAACACATAACTGCATGTATCTCAGGACAGGAAAGAGGTAGGCCAGAATTCAAAGGCTCATTTTCACTCCTCCAGAAGGGAGATCAAATGGATCAAGCAATTTGGTGCTAGCTTTTCCCTTTAGGATTACCCCAACAATGTTTGCTTGGAATCATAGGTCACAGAAACGTGCATTCTGCATAACACATAACTGCATGTATCTCAGGACGGAAAGAGGTAGGCCAGAATTCAAAGGCTCATTTTCACTCCTCCAGAAGGGAGATCAAATGGATCAAGCAATTTGGTGCTAGGCTTTTCCCTTTAGGATTTACCCCAACAATGTTTTGCTTGGAATCGCAGTGTCACAGAAACGTGCATTCTGCATAACACATAACTGCATGTATCTCAGGACAGGAAAGAGGTAGGCCAGAATTCAAAGGCTCATTTTCACTCCCTCCAGAAGGGAGATCAAATGGATCAAGCAATTTGGTGCTAGGCTTTTCCCTTTAGGATTTACCCCAACAATGTTTTGCTGGAATCGCAGTGTCACAGAAACGTGCATTCTGCATAACACATAACTGCATGTATCTCAGGACAGGAAAGAGGTAGGCCAGAATCAAAGGCTCATTTTCACTCCCTCCAGAAGGGAGATCAAATGGATCAAGCAATTTGGTGCTAGGCTTTTCCTTTAGGATTTACCCCAACAATGTTTTGCTTGGAATCGCAGTGTCACAGAAACGTGCATTCTGCATAACACATAACTGCATGTATCTCAGGACAGGAAAGAGGTAGGCCAGAATTCAAAGGCTCATTTTCACTCCCTCCAGAAGGGAGATCAAATGGATCAAGCAATTGGTGCTAGGCTTTTCCTTTAGGATTTACCCCAACAATGTTTTGCTTGGAATCGCAGTGTCACAGAAAAGTGCATTCTGCATAACACATAACTGCATGTATCTCAGGACAGGAAAGAGGTAGGCCAGATTCAAAGGCTCATTTTCACTCCCTCCAGAAGGGAGATCAAATGGATCAAGCAATTTGGTGCTAGGCTTTTCCCTTTAGGATTTACCCCAACATGTTTTGCTTGGAATCCAGGCCAGTGTCACACAGAAACGTGCATTCTGCATAAACACATAACTGCATGATCTCAGGACAGGAAAGAGGTAGGCCAGAATTCAAAGGCTAATTTTCACTCCCTCCAGAAGGGAGATCAAATGGATCAAGCAATTTGGTGCCTAGGCTTTTCCCTTTAGGATTACACCAACAATGTTTTGCTTGGAAGCAGTGTCACAGAAACGTGCATTCTGCATAACACATAACTGCATGTATCTCAGGACAGGAAAGAGGTAGGCAAGAACAGAATCAAAGGCTATTTTCACTCCCTCCAGAAGGGAGATCAAATGAGATCAAGCAATTGGTGCTAGGCTTTTCCCTTTAGGATTTACCCCAACAAATGTTTGCTTGGAATCGAAGTTGCACAGAAACGGTGCATTCTGCATAAACACATAACTGCATGTATCTCAGGACAGGAAAGAGGTAGGCCAGAATTCAAAGGCTCATTTTCACTCCTCCAGAAGGAGATCAAATGGATCAAGCAATTTGGTGCTAGGCTTTTCCCTTTAGGATTTACCCCAACATGTTTTGCTTGGAATCGAAGTGTCACAGAAACGTGCATTCTGCATAACACATAACTGCATGTATCTCAGGACGGAAAGAGGTAGGCCAGAATTCAAAGGTCATTTTCACTCCCTCCAGAAGGGAGATCAAAGGATCAAGCAATTGGTGTGCTAGGCTTGTCCCTTTAGGATTTACCCCAACAATGTTTTGCTTGGATGCAGTGTCACAGAAACGTGCATCTGCATAAGACACATAACTGCATGTATCTCAGGACAGGAAAGAGGTAGGCCAGAATCAAAGGCTCTTTCACTCCCTCCAGAAGGGAGATCAAATGGATCAAGCAATTTGGTGCTAGGCTTTTCCCTTTAGGATTTACCCCAACAATGTTTGCTTGGAATCGAGGTCACAGAAAGTGCATTCTGCATAAGCACATAACTGCATGTATCTCAGGACAGGAAAGAGGTAGGCCAGAATTCAAGGCTCATTTTCACTCCCTCAGAAGGGAGATCAAATGGATCAAGCAATTTGGTGCTAGGCTTTTCCCTTAGGATTACCCCAACAATGTTTGCTTGGAATCGCAGTGGCACAGAAAGGCATTCTGCATAACAATAACTGCATGTATCTCAGGACAGGAAAGAGGTAGGCCAGAATTCAAAGGCGCATTTTCACTCCCTCCAGAAGGAGATCAAATGGATCAAGCAATTGGGCTAGGCTTTTCCCTTTAGGATTTACCCCAACAATGTTTTGCTTGGAATCGCAGTGTCACAGAAACGTGCATTCTGCAAACACATAACTGCATGTATCTCAGGACAGGAAAGAGGTAGGCCAGAATTCAAAGGCTATTTCACTCCCTCCAGAAGGGGATCAAATGGATCAAGCAATTTGGTGCTAGGCTTTTCCCTTTAGGATTTACCCAAACAATGTTTGTTGGAATCAAGTGTCACAGAAACGTGCATTCTGCATAACACATAACTGCATGTATCTAGGACAGGAAAGAGGTAGGCCAGAATTCAAAGGCTCATTTCACTCCCTCCAGAAGGGAGATCAAATGGATCAAGCAATTGGTGCTAGGCTTTTCCCTTTAGGATTTACCCCAACAATGTTTGCTTGGAATCGCAGTGTCACAGAAACGTGCATCTGCATAACACATAACTGCATGTATCTCAGGACAGGAAAGAGGTAGGCCAGAATTCAAAGGCTCATTTTCACTCCCTCCAGAAGGGAGATCAATGGGATCAAGCAATTTGGTGCTAGGCTTTTCCTTTAGGATTTACCCCAACAATGGTTTGCTTGGAATCGCAGTGTCACACAAACGTGCATTCTGCATAACACATAACTGCATGTATCTCAGGACAGGAAAGAGGTAGGCCAGAATTCAAAGGCTCATTTTCACTCCCTCCAGAAGGGAGATCAAATGGATCAAGCAATTTGGTGCTAGGCTTTTCCCTTTAGGATTTACCCAACAATGGTTTGCTTGGAATCGCAGTGTCACAGAAACGTGCATTCTGCATAACACATAACTGCATGTATATCAGGACAGGAAAGAGGTAGGCCAGAATTCAAAGGCTCATTTCACTCCCTCAGAAGGGAGATCAAATGGAATCAAGCAATTTGGTGCTAGGCTTTTCCCTTAGGATTTACCCCAACAAATGTTTTGCTTGAATCGAAGTTCACAGAAACGTGCATTCTGCATAACACATAACTGCATGTATCTCAGGACAGGAAAGAGGTAGGCCAGAATTCAAAGGCTCATTTTCACTCCCTCAGAGGGAGATCAAATGGATCAAGCAATTTGGTGCTAGGCTTTTCCCTTAGGATTTACCCCAACAATTGTTTGCTTGGAATCGAAGGTGTCACAGAAACGTGCATTCTGCATAACAATAACTGCATGTATCTCAGGACAGGAAAGAGGTAGGCCAGAATTCAAAGGCTCATTTTCACTCCCTCCAGAAGGGAGATCAAATGGATCAAGCAATTTGGTGCTAGGCTTTTCCCTTTAGGATTACCCCAACAATGTTTTGCTTGGAATCGAAGTGGTCACAGGAAAAGTGCATTCTGCATAACACATAACTGCATGTATCAGGACAGGAAAAGAGGTAGGCCAGAATTCAAAGGCTCATTTTCACTCCCTCCAGAAGGGAGATCAAATGGATCAAGCAATTTGGTGCTAGGCTTTTCCCTTTAGGATTACCCCAACAAGTTTGCTTGGACGACGATCAGTGTCACAGAGAAACGGGCATTCTGAAACAACATAACTGCATGTATCTCAGGACAGGAAAGAGGTAGGCCAGAATTCAAAGGTCATTTTCACTCCCTCCAGAAGGGAGATCAAATGGATCAAGCAATTTGGTGCTAGGCTTTTCCTTTAGGATTACCCCAACAATGTGTTGCTTGGAATCGAAGTGTCACAGAAACGTGCATCTGCATAACAAATAACTGCATGTATCTCAGGACAGGAAGAGGTAGGCCAGAATTCAAAGGCTCCTTTTCACTCCCTCCAGAAGGGAGATCAAATGGATCAAGCAATTGGTGCTAGGCTTTCCCTTTAGGATTACCCCACAATGTTTTGCTTGGAATCGCAGTGTCACAGAAACGTGCATTCTGCATAACACATAACTGCATGTATCTCAGGACAGGAAAGAGGTAGGCCAGATTCAAAGGCTCCTTTTCACTCCCTCCAGAGGGAGATCAATGGATCAAGCAATTGTGCTAGGCTTTTCCCTTAGGATTTACCCAAACAATGTTTTGCTTGGAATCGCAAGCGTCACAGAAACGGCATTCTGAAAACATAACTGCATGTATCAAGGACAGGAAAGAGGTAGGCCAGAATTCAAAGGCTCATTTTCACTCCTCCAGAAGGGAGATCAAATGGAATCAAGCAATTGGTGCTAGGCTTTCCCTTTAGGATTTACCCCAACAATGGTTTGCTTGGATCGCAGTGCACAGAAACGTGCATTCTGCATAACACATAACTGCATGTATCTCAGGACAGGAAAGAGGTAGGCCAGAATTCAAAGGCTCATTTTCACTCCCTCCAGAAGGGAGATCAAATGGATCAAGCAATTTGGTGCTAGGCTTTTCCCTTTAGGATTTCACCCAACAATGGTTGCTTGGAATCGAAGTGTCACAGAAAAGTGCATTCATAACACATAACTGCATGTATCTCAGGACAGGAAAGAGGTAGGCCAGAATTCAAAGGCTCATTTCACTCCCTCCAGAAGGGAGATCAAATGGATCAAGCAATTGGTGCTAGGCTTTCCCTTTAGGATTTACCCAACAATGGTTGCTTGGAATCGAAGTGTCACAGAAAAGTGCATTCTGCATAACACATAACTGCATGTATCTCAGGACAGGAAAGAGGTAGGCCAGAATTCAAAGGCTCCTTTTCACTCCCTCCAGAAGGGAGATCAATGGATCAAGCAATTTGGTGCTAGGCTTTCCCTTTAGGATTTACCCCAACAAGGTTTGCTTGGAATAAAGTGTCACAGAAACGTGCATTCTGCATAACACATAACTGCATGTATCTCAGGACAGGAAAGAGGTAGGCCAGAATTCAAAGGCTCATTTTCACTCCCTCCAGAAGGGAGATCAAATGGATCAAGCAATTTGGTGCTAGGCTTTCCCTTTAGGATTTACCCCAACATGTTTGATTGGAATCGAAGTTGCACAGAAAAGTGCATTCTGCATAACACATAACTGCATGTATCTCAGGACAGGAAAGAGGTAGGCCAGAATTCAAAGGCTCTTTTCACTCCCCAGAAGGGAGATCAAATGGATCAAGCAATTTGGTGCTAGGCTTTTCCTTAGGATTTACCCAACAATGTTTTGCTTGGAATTGAAGTGTCACAGGAAGTGCATTCTGCATAACACATAACTGCAGGATCTCAGGACAGGAAAAGAGGTAGGCCAGAATTCAAAGGCTCATTTTCACTCCCTCAGAAGGGAGAATCAAATGGATCAAGCAATTTGGTGCTAGGTTTTCCCTTTAGGATTTACCCCAACAATGTTTGCTTGGAATCGCAGCGTCACAGAAACGTGCATCTGCATAACAATAACGCAGTATCTCAGGACAGGAAAGAGGTAGGCCAGAATTCAAAGGCTCATTTTCACTCCCTCCAGAAGGGAGATCAAATGGATCAAGCAATTGGTGCTATAGCTTTTCCCTTTAGGATTTACCCCAACAATGTTTTGCTTGGAATCGCAGTGTCACAGAAACGTGCATCTGCATAAACACATAACTGCATGTATCTCAGGACAGGAAAGAGGTAGGCCAGAATTCAAAGGCTCCATTTCACTCCCTCCACGAAGGGAGATCAAATGGATCAAGCAATTGGTGCTAGGCTTTTCCTTTAGGATGTACCCCAACAATGTTTTGCTTGGAATCGCAGTGGCACAGAAACGTGCATTCTGCATAACACATACAACGCAGGATCCAGGACAGGAAAGAGGTAGGCCAGAATTCAAAGGCTCATTTTCACTCCCTCCAGAAGGGAGATCAAATGGATCAAGCAATTTGGTGCTAGGCTTTTCCCTTTAGGATTTACCCCAACAATGTTTGTTGGATCGCAGTGTCACAGAAACGTGCATTCTGCATAACACATAACTGCATGTATCTCAGGACAGGAAAGAGGTAGGCCAGAATTCAAAGGCTCATTTTCACTCCCTCCAGAAGGGAGATCAAATGGATCAAGCAATTTGGTGCTAGGCTTTCCCTTTAGGATTTACCCCAACATGTTTTGCTTGGAGAAATTAGTTTGTCGTACTAGCAATGTGGTGCATCTAATGAACACATAGGTCTGGTTTTATGATCTCAGGACGAGGATTTTGAGGTAGTGCCAGAATTCAAAGGCTCATATTCACTCCCTCCAGAAAGGGAGATCAAAATGGATCAAGCAATTTGGTGCTAGGCTTTTCCCTTTAGGATTTACCCCCAACAATGTTTTGCTTGAATCGCAACGGCACAGAAAAGTGCATTCTGCATAACACATAACTGCATGTATCTCAGGACAGGAAAGAGGTAGGCCAGAATTCAAAGGCTCATTTTCACTCCCTCCAGAAGGGAGATCAAAGGGGATCAAGCAATTGGGCTAGGCTTTTTCACCTTTAGGATTTACCCAACAATGTTTTGCTTGGAATCCAGTGTCATGAAACGTGCATTCTGCATAACACATAACTGCATGTATCTCAGGACAGGAAAGAGGAGGCCAGAATTCAAAGGCTCATTTTCACTCCTCCAGAAGGGAGATCAAATGGATCAAGCAATTTGGTGCTAGGCTTTTCCTTTAGGATTACCCCAACAATGTTTTGCTTGGAATCGCAGTTGCACAGAAACGTGCATTCTGCATAACACATAAACTGCATGTATCTCAGGACAGGAAAGAGGGTAGGCAAGAATTCAAAGCTCATTTTCACTCCCTCCAGAAGGGAGATCAAATGGATCAAGCAATTTGGTGCTAGGCTTTTCCCTTTAGGATTACCCCAACAATGGTTTGCTTGGAATCGAAGCGTCACATAAACGTGCATTCTGCATAACACATAACTGCATGTATCTCGGACAGGAAAGAGGTAGGCCAGAATTCAAAGGCTCATTTCACTCCCTCCAGAGGGAGATCAAATGGATCAAGCAATTTGGTGATAGGCTTTTCCTTAGGATTTACCCCACAATGTTTTGCTGGAATCGCAGTGTCACAGAAACGTGCATTCTGCATAACACATAACTGCATGTATCTCAGGACAGGAAAGAGGTAGGCCAGAATTCAAAGGCTCCTTTTCACTCCTCCAGAAGGGAGATCAAATGGATCAAGCAATGTGGTGCTAGGCTTTTCCTTTAGGATTTACCCCCAACAATGTTTGCTTGGAATCGCAGGTCACAGAAACGTGCATTCTGCATAACACATACTGCATGTATCTCAGGACAGGAAAGAGGTAGGCCAGAATTCAAAGGTCATTTTCACTCCCTCCAGAAGGGAGATCAAATGGATCAAGCAATTGGTGCTAGGGCTTTTCCCTTAGGATTTACCCCAACAATGTTTGCTTGGAATCGCAGGTGTCACAGAAAAGTGCATTCTGCATAACACATAACTGCATGTATCTCAGGACAGGAAAGAGGTAGGCCAGAATTCAAAGGCTCATTTTCACTCCCTCCAGAAGGGAGATCAAATGGATCAAGCAATTTGGTGCTAGGCTTTTCCCTTTAGGATTACCCAACAATGTTTTGCTTGGAATCAGGTGCCAGAAACGTGCATTCTGCATAACACATAACTGCATGTATCTCAGGACAGGAAAGAGGTAGGCCAGAATTCAAAGGCTCATTTTCACTCCCTCCAGAAGGGAGATCAAATGGATCAAGCAATTTGGTGCTAGGCTTTTCACTTTAGGATTACCCCAACAATGTTTTGCTTGGAATCGAAGTGTCACAGAAACGTGCATTCTGCATAACACATAACTGCATGTATCTCAGGACAGGAAAGAGGTAGGCCAGAATTCAAAGGCTCATTTCACTCCTCCAGAAGGGAGATCAAATGGATCAAGCAATTTGGTGCTAGGCTTTTCCTTTAGAGATTTACCCCAACAATGGTTTGCTTGGAATCGCAGTGTCACAGAAAGTGCATTCTGCATAACACATAACTGCATGTATCTCAGGACAGGAAAGAGGGTAGGCCAGAATTCAAAGGCTCATTTTCACTCCCTCCAGAAGGGAGATCAAATGGATCAAGCAATTTGGTGCTAGGCTTTCCCTTAGGATTTACACCAACAATGTTTTGCTGGAATCGCAGGTCACAGAAACGGCATTCTGCATAAACATAACTGCATGTATATCAGGACAGGAAAGAGGGAGGCCAGATTCAAAGGCTCATTTTCACTCCAGAAGGGAGATCAAATGGATCAAGCAATTTGGTGCTAGGCTTTTCCTTTAGGATTTACCCAACAATGGTTTGCTGGAATCCAGTGTCACAGAAACGTGCATTCTGCATAACACATAACTGCAGTATCTCAGGACAGGAAAGAGGTAGGCCAGAATTCAAAGGCTCATTTTCACTCCCTCCAGAAGGGAGATCAAATGGATCAAGCAATTTGGTGCTAGGCTTTTTCCCTTTGGATTTACCCCAACAATGTTTTGCTTGGAATCGCAGTGTCACAGAAACGTGCAGTCTGCATAACACATAACTGCATGTATCTCAGGACAGGAAAGAGGTAGGCCAGAATTCAAAGGCTCATTTTCACTCCCTCCAGAAGGGAGATCAAATGGGATCAAGCAATTTGGTGCTAGGCTTTCCCTTTAGGATTACCCCCAACAATGTTTTGCTTGGAATCGCAGTGTCACAGAAAAGTGCATTCTGCATAACACATAACTGCATGTATCTCAGGACAGGAAGAGGTAGGCCAGAATTCAAAGGCTCCTTTTCACTCCTCCAGAAGGGAGATCAAATGGATCAAGCAATTGGTGCGGCTTTTCCTTTAGGATTTACCCCAACAATGGTTTGCTGGAATCGCAGTGTCACACAAAAGTGCATTCTGCATAACACAACTGCATGTATCTCAGGACAGGAAAGAGGTAGGCCAGAATTCAAAGGCTCATTTTCACTCCCTCAGAAGGGAGATCAAATGGATCAAGCAATTTGGTGCTAGGCTTTTCCCTTTAGGATTTACCCCAACAATGGTTGCTGGGAATCGCAAGTGTCACAGAAAAGTGCATTTCTGCATAACACATAACTGCATGTGTATCTCAGGAAGGAGGAAAGAGGTAGGCCAGAGATTCAAAGGCTCATTTTCACTCCCTCCAGAAGGGAGATCAAATGGATCAAGCAATTTGGTGCTAGGCTTTTCCCTTTAGGATTTACCCCAACAATGTTTTGCTTGGAATCGCGGTGTCACATAGAAACGTGCATTCTGCCTAACACATACTGCATGTATCTCAGGACAGGAAAGAGGTAGGCAGAATTCAAAGGCGTCATTTTCACCCCCCAGAAGGGAGATCAAATGGACAGCAATTGGGCTAGGCTTTCCCTTTAGGATTACCCCAACAATGGTTTTGCTGGAATCGCAGGGGACAGAAACGTGCATTCTGCATAACACATAAACTGCATGTATCTCAGGACAGGAAAGAGGTAGGCAGAATTCAAAGGCTCATTTTCACTCCCTCCAGAAGGGAGATCAAATGGATCAAGCATTTGGTGCTAGGCTTTCCTTTAGGATTTACCCCAACATGTTTTGCTTGGAATCGCAGGGTCAGAAACGTGCATTCTGCATAACACATAACTGCATGTATCTCAGGACAGGAAAGAGGTAGGCCAGAATCAAAGGGTCATTTCACTCCCTCCAGAAGGGAGATCAAAATGGATCAAGCAATTTTGGTGCTAGGCTTTTCTTTAGGATTTACCCAAACAATGTTTGCTGGAATCGCAGTGTCACAGAACAGTGCATTCTGCATAACACATAACTGCATGTATCTCAGGACAGGAAAGAGGTAGGCCAGAATTCAAAGGCTCATTTTCACTCCCTCCAGAAGGGGAGATCAAATGGATCAAGCAATTTGGTGCTAGGCTTTTCCCTTTAGGATTTACCCCAACAATGGTTTGCTTGGATCGAAGTGTCACAGAAAAGTGCATTCTGCATAACAATAACTGCATGTATCTCAGGACAGGAAAGAGAGGTAGGCCGAATTCAAAGGCTCATTTTCACTCCCTCCAGAAGGGAGATCAAATGGATCAAGCAATTTGGTGCTAGGCTTTTCCCTTTAGGATTTACCCCAACAATGGTTTGCCTGGATAGCGCGAGTGTCACAGAAAGTGCATTCTGCATAACACATAACTGCATGTATCTCAGGACAGGAAAGAGGTAGGCCAGAATTCAAAGGTCATTTCACTCCCTCAGAAGGGAGATCAAATGGATCAAGCAATTTGGTGCTAGGCTTTTCCCTTTAGGATTTACCCCAACAATGTTTTGCTGGAATCGCAGTTGTCACGGAAACGTGCATTCTGCATAAACAATAACTGCATGTATCTCAGGACAGGAAAGAGGTAGGCCAGAATTCAAAGGCTCATTTTCACTCCTCCAGAAGGGAGATCAAATGGATCAAGCAATTTGGTGCTAGGCTTTTCCCTTTAGGATTTACCCCAACAATGGTTTGCTGGGAATCGCAGTGTCACAGAAACGCGTGCATTCTGCATAACACATAACTGCATGTATCTCAGGACAGGAAAGAGGTAGGACAGAATTCAAAGGCTCATTTCACTCCTCCAGAAGGGAGATCAAATGGATCAAGCAATTTGGTGCTAGGCTTTTCCTTTAGGATTTACCCCAACAATGGTTTGCTTGGAATCGAGTGTCACAGAAACGTGCATTCTGCATAAACACATAACTGCTGTATCTCAGGACAGGAAAGAGGTAGGCCAGAATCAAAGGCTCATTTTCACTCCCTCCAGAAGGGAGATCAAAGGATCAAGCAATTGGTGCTAGGCTTTCCCTTTAGGATTTACCCCAACAATGGTTTGTTTGGAATCGAGCAGTAGTGTCCACAGAAAAGTGCATTCGCAAACACATAACTGCATGTATCTCAGGACAGGAAAGAGGGTAGGCCAGATTCAAGGCTCATTTTCACTCCTAGAAGGGAGATCAAATGGATCAAGCAATTGGTGCTAGGCTTTCCCTTTAGGATTTACCCCAACAATGGTTTTGCTTGAAAATACAGTTGTCACAGAACGTGCATTCTGCATAACACATAACTGCATGTATCTCAGGACAGGAAAGAGGTAGGCCAGAATTCAAAGGCTCATTTTCACTCCCTCCAGAAGGGAGATCAAAGGATCAAGCAATTTGGTGCTAGGCTTTTCCCTTAGGATTTACCCCAACATTGTTTTGCTTGGAATCGCCGAGTGCACAGAAAGTGCTTCTGCATAGAAAAAATAACTGCATGTATCTCAGGACAGGCAAAGAAGAGGTAGGGCCAGAATTCAAAGGCTTCATTTTCACTCCCTCCAGAAGGGAGATCAAATGGATCAAGCAATTTGGTGCTAGGCTTTACCCGTGAGGCTTCTACCCCAACAATGTTTGCTTGGATCGCAGTTGACACAGAAACGTGCATTTGGTAACCACATAACGCATGTATCTCAGGACAGGAAAGAGGTAGGCAGAAATTCAAGGCTCATTTTCACTCCCTACAGAAGGGAGATCAAATGGATCAAGCCAATTTGGTGCTAGGCTTCCCTTTGGATTTACCCCACCAATGTTTTGCTTGGAATGCGCAGTTGCACAGAAAAGTGCATTCTGATAAACACATAACTGATGTATCTCAGGACAGGAAAGAGGTAGGCCAGAATTCAAAGGCTCATTTTCACTCCCTCCAGAAGGGAGATCAAATGGATCAAGCATTTGGTGCTAGGCTTTTCCCTTTAGGATTTACCCAAAAAATGGTTTGCTTGGAATCTTAGTGTCACAGAAAGGTGCATTCTGCATAACACATAAACCGCATGTATCTCAGGACAGGAAAGAGGTAGGCCAGAATTCAAAGGCTCATTTCCACTCCCTCCAGAAGGGAGATCAAATGGATCAAGCAATTTGGTGCTAGGCTTTCCCTTAGGATTTACCCCAACATTGTTTTCCTTGGAATCGCAGTTGCACAGAAACGTGCATTCTGCATAACACATAACTTAATGTATCTCAGGACAGGAAAGAGGTAGGCCAGAATTCAAAGGCTCATTTTCACTCCCTCCAGAAGGGAGATCAAATGGGATCAAAGCAATTTGGTGCTAGGCTTTTCCTTTAGGATTTACCCCAACAATGGTTTGCTTGGAATCCAGTTGCACAGAAAAGTGCATTCGCTGATAAACACATAACTGATCATGTATCTCAGGACAGGAAAGATGGTAGGCCAGAATTATAAAGGCTCATTTTCACTCCCTCCAGAAGGGAGATCAAATGGATCAAGCAATTTGTGCTGGCTTTTCCTTTAGGATTTACCCAACAATGTTTGCTTGGAATCGCAGGCACAGAAACGTGGCTTCTGCCATAACACATAACTGCATGTATATCAGGACGAGAAAGAGGTAGGCCAGAATTCAAAGGTACATTTCACTCCGCCAGAAGGGAGATCAAAGGGATCAAGCAATTTGGTGCTAGGCTTTTCCCTTTAGGATTACCACAACATGTTTTGCTTTGGATCGCAGTGTACACAGAAAACGTGCATTCTGCATAAACATAACTGCATGTATCTCAGGAAGGAAAGAGGTAGGCCAGAATTCAAAGGCTCATTTTCACTCCCTCCAGGAAGGGAGATCAAAATGGATCAAGCAATTTGGTGCTAGGCTTTTCCCTTTAGGATTTACCCCAAACAATGGTTTGCTTGGAATCAAGTTGTCACAGAAAAGTGCATTCTGCATAACACATACACTGCATGTATCTCAGGACAGGAAAGAGGTAGGCCAGAATTTCAAAGGCTCATTTTCACTCCCTCCAGAAGGGGAGATCAAATGGATCAAGCAATTTGTGTGCTAGTCTTTCCCTTTAGGATTACCCCAACAAGTTTTGCTTGGATCGAAGTGTCACAGAAAGTGCATTCTGCATAACACTAACTGCATGATATCAGGACAGGAAAGAGGTTTAGGCCAGAATTCAAAGGCTCATTTCATCTCCCTCCAGAAGGGAGATCAAGGGATCAAGCAATTTGGTGGCTAGGCTTTTCCCTTTAGGATTTACCCCAACAATGTTTTGCACTTTGGAATCACTGGTCACAGAAACGTGCTTCTGCATAACAAATAACTGCATGTATCTCAGGACAGGAAAGAGGTAGGCAGAATTCAAAGGCTCATTTTCACTCCCTCCAGAAGGGAGATCAAATGGATCAAGCAATTTGGTGCTAGGCTTTTCCCTTAGGATTTACCAAAACAATGTTTTGCTGTAGAATCGCAGTTGTCACAGAAACGTGCATTCTGCATAACACATAACTGCATGTATCTCAGGACAGAAAGAGGTAGGCCAGAATTCAAAGGCTCA